>JANHFO010010077.1:0-32793 GCA_032468095.1 Pareas carinatus | reverse complement strand
AGCTCTCCCCCCCCCTGCTATCCACCGGCACCTCTTACCTCATGAAGAAGTCAGGGCTGGAGAGAAGCAGGCTGGACTGCAAGCTCTGGGGCTCGGAATTCACAGCTTTTGGCCGGCTGAGCTTTTTTGGAAGTGCTTCTGGTACCGCCAATGCAGGCGAATTCTGAGTCCTGGAGGCAGCCTGGCCTTGTGGGCTTCACAGTCTCTGCCATTCCAGAAGCAGGAACCATACAACTATACAAAAAAATTCAAATAATCTCCAGATTTTCCTGAGGACCCCCAAAATTTTCTCACGGCCCACTGGTGAGCCCCGGCCCATACCTTGGAGACCACTGGCCTAGGGAACAGAGACCTTCAACAGAGACTATTTGCAAAGGAGCACCTCTCATTCCAAGATGCCCTGAAGGAGGTGATGGCTGGTTACACAATGCCTGGGCGGAGGCCAAACCCGCCCAACGGAGAGCACCGTGCACCGGATGCGGGAGAGCCCATCCCCAGGCATGGTGCAGTTTCCGCAACACGTATTGCAGAGTGTGCAGAAAGCAAGGGCGCATAGCTGCCATGTGCCAGGGATGGTACCCCAACACACCACACACTGAGGTTAGGAGTGGTACCAGACCCTGGGGCAGATCCACATAGACCAGTGTTCGAGCCACTGAGGGAGGTTCTAGCAGGGGCAAAATGACCCATGAAGGGGAAGATGGAGTTGCAGGTCCAATTACAAGGAGTCCCGTGCACCATGGAGCTGGATACAGGTTCCGCTCTCTCAGTCATCTCGTCTGCCACCTTCCAACATGTGTGCAGGGAGGGGGGGTCGGATGGTAAGACTGAGGCCGTCCGACCTGTTTCGGATGGATTTCCAGGACAGTCGGGTGAGGGTACGAGGGGAAGCCACCCTCATGGTGCAGTTCAAGGGGTTCAGGGGACCCCTAGACGTTATAGTGGTTGCGGGGGAGCGCATGAGTCTCATCGGTCTTGACTGATTCGAGGCTCTGGGAATAAAGGTGACTGGCATAAATTGGACCAAGACAACGAACCTGGCAGTCATTTGACGAGAATATGCCGACGTCTTCAGCGAGATGTTAGACAGTACAAGGGTGCGCCGATCGCGTTCCACCTCGACCCCACGGTACCCCCAGTGCGAGTCAAAGTCCGGAGAGTGTCATTCACACTCAAGCTCAAGATCGACACAGAGTTGGACAAGCTTGTGCGTCAAGAGATACTCAAACTAGTGGACAACGGCCACTGGGAGACACCAATCGTAATGTCGTTAAAGGCAAACCAAGAGGTAAGAACCTGTGCCGGCTACAAGTGCACAATTAACAAGGCACTGAGGCACAACACATATCCCATGCCAGTAATGGGACACATTCTAGCATCCTTGGGGGGCGGGCGCATATTTGCCAAGCTGGATTTGGCTCAGGCCTACCAGCAATTGCCGGTGGATGATGCCACCACCAAGGTACAAACAATTATTACCCACCGGGGTCTTTAAAGTCAAGCGACTCTAATTTGGGGTTAACTAGTCTAGCAGATTGACTCATGGCTGTTCTACAGAGATTCCGCGAGACGGGACTCAAAAAGGGAGAGTTGCTGGATGGGGTGGAGTCCACGGAATTTCTCGGATTTTGAATCGATGCCACAGGTATCCACCCTGCCAGAAACTGGAGGCCATTAAGAAGGCCCCCACCCCCAAGTCCAAGGAAGAACTCCAGGTGTTCCTCAGCTTGCTAAACTTTTATCACGCCTTCTTGCCTGGGAAGGCTACCATAACTGAGCCGTTGCAACAACTTTTGGATAAGATGACCACGTGGCAATGGGAAAACAGCCACAAACACAGTTTTGATGTAGCTAAAGCACTGGTCTCGTCTGCATCAGTGCTGACTCATTTTGATGAGAGTCAGTCCAGTTGCCTCACGTGCAACGCATCCCCATTCAGGGTGGGAGCAGTTCTGAGCCATCTGCGGCCCAATGGGAATCAGGCCCCCATCGCATACGACTCCCAGAAATTGTCCTTCGCAGAGTGGAACTATGCCCAAATCAATAGGGAGGTGTTAGCCATAGTAGCGGGAATTAAGAAATTTCACGACTATGTGTACAGCAGGAGGTTCATTGTATTTACAGACCACAAACCACTCCTAGGGCTCTTCATCACAGACAGGCAGATGCCCCAAATCGATTTCCCATGGATGCTGCATTGGTTGATATTCTTATTGGCATACAGCTTCGCGCTTATACATAAACCAGGAAAAGAGATGAGGCACACTCAAATTGTGCACGCTGTAAGCGTGGGATCCCCGGGCGACCAGGGGGCAGGACCCCCACTCGTCTGCAGGAAAACTCGAGCCCCCAGGATGAGAGGAATGCAAGGTTCAAGTACTCAGATCCAGCGCGAGCTAGCCAGTCCTTCTGCAGCCGTTCCAATGTGACACGAGTATTAAACGTGTACTTTTCCAACACACCACGTGTCACCCTTGCTCCAGCTCAATATACAACAGAGACCAGAGTCTCTTTAAATCATAGGCAAATCTCATGTCAACCTTGTTTTCAAAATCATTTTTTCCTAGTAGATTCATTTACTCACTTCATTCTACCCTATCCTTTTCTTAGAAAATAGACCTCTGACATACACTTTTATTCTTTGCAAATTTCCTATTTCCCCCTTCTCCTTTCTAAGCTTTTCTTTCCTTCTGATCTTTTCCTTTCTTCTTCCTCTATTCTTGAGCTTTTCTTTCCCCTTTCGTCTTTCTTTTCTTTCATTCCTCTCCCTCTGGACCTCTACTTTCCCTATCTCCACCACTCTGCTCTTCCTTCTGTTCCTTATTTGAGCTAGAATTTTACTCCTTCTGTTTTTCCCTCCTTCTTTAGAAGAAATTCCTTTTCCCTCTATTCCTCTGATTCCTATTAGTCTTCTGGGTTTTCTTTTTTTTTGCAGTCCTCTATCTTCCATCTGATTTAACTAACCTCGTTTTCTCTACACATTTTACCTTTACATTTATTTCCATTTCCCTCTCTCTTTCTTCTCTCTGCCTCCTTTCTTCCTCTAATCTTTCTGCTATTTCTCCCAGCTTTTTAAAAATTTGATCCCTCCAGCGGATTATTTCCAAATCTTTTTGTGCTGACTTCATTTTGTTCAACTTTTTTTTCATTTTTCCCTTTAATTCTATTAAAATCCTATCCACATCCATGTTCTAGGTCCAAATTAATCTCTTCTTTCTTTTTTCTTTTTCTTTTTCTTTTTCCTTCTTTGCCACAATGTCCTAAACTGTAAGTCTTTATGTTCCTCTATGTCGCTTGCGTTCGTTGTCAGGTTAAAAAAAATATTTTTTCCCATTTTAGTCCAGCACTCAGCCGCTTTCTCCTTCATTCATTTTTCCCCCTTGTTACAGCTCAAATTTCCTTAATTCCAATTAGAGGAATAGCTTCACAAATTAAAGTTCTTAAAGTCTTAGAATCTGTCAGTATCTAAAATCTTCCAATTATCCAATTTTTCCGTTTAGCAACTTCTTCCTGGTATCATTAATATGAACTGTTAATTCGCCACTTTTTTCACAATGTTCCCAGGTATATAAACTTTACTTTACTTTTCCTTTTTATTTACCCTTCATTCTCATGGAGTCAGTCATGCCTCTAGTATTCTTTAACTGGTGGATTCAATCCTCTTGCTTCCATCCCCTTTGTGGCTTGATGGTAATCCATGCGTCCCGGTTGGCTCTAAAATGGCGCTTTGCTCCGTTCTTCCCTCTGGAGATTCAGAGTAAAAGACGGCTTCAGAGCACTCCTTCTTCAGATGCCTCTCTGGGGGCATCCTAGGGCATTTTCAGCCCCCAAACACGAAGAGACAAAGACTTCGACAATTGGAGCCCCGACCGTCTCATCATCACCAGAGCTAACTGGAACCGGAAGTCCTGAATCTGATTTTTTTCAAGACACTTGCTTTGCTTTGGATTCAGGATACACAAGGCACATCCAGGACAAAATGTTTGGAATATTTTTGGGGTGCTCTGCAACTAATTAATCAAACGATGTCTATGTCATCCATCTGAAAACACAACTCTGGGTGGCTCACAACACAAATAAAACAGTCAATCATAAAATCAATAAAAACAAAACTAAAATTGAGCACTAAAAGCTTAACTATTTTTTTTCTTTCTTAATGAAAAAAAGGAAACAGGCAGGATGCTTCAAGCATTCAGGAATTTACAAGATCTTCCACAATGGTCAGGAATTCCAGTTGCTCAGAGCAACCGATCCAGGGGTTCTAGAATCCAAACAATCCATGTGTCCAGCATGAGCAGGTTACCGGTAAGCTGCTCTTCCTGAGTGCTCGCACCCTCAAATGCATTGCTCAGAGCTCCTAATTGTTCTGTTGGCATACGTCAGTCGGTGTACGAATGCCGCACCGCACCATATTTGGCCTCCCCCTTTGCAGGTAGCCTGTTCAAAGCCCCAGCACCATGTCTACCAGAAGCATGACAGTGAACTGAGCCTCTCCTGCGTCTGGGATGGGCAAGTTGACCTGAAGTATTCCAGGATGCCTGAAGGTACATCAGAGATCAAAAGAGGAGAACCAGACCCCCAACATCTTCATCTTCCTCCCCCTCCTCCCTCTCCTCCTCGCTGTCGCTGGTACCAAGATGGCGCCTTGGCCATGCAAACCAATTACTGGTCAGGTCAGTTTGTGTTGAGCAGAAACCTGGATGAAGGAAGGTCCTACTCACCCTGGGCCCTGACTCAGATAGTAATGCAGTGTGTGTCCACCCTGTGCGGTCAGCCTACCTGCGATCACCACAACTTTAGCATTGACATTTCCAGGCAAGATGTCCACCTCTTCCTCCTGTCACCACAGAGCCTTCCTATTTGGGAATGGCAGCCTGTGACATTAGGCTGGTGTGCACGCCTGAAAAGTTCCCTCTGGAGCTACCGCTTGAAGAGTGAAGGAGGCAGTCCTGCGGAGTGCCTCGTTCCTAGCAATCAACATAGTGAACCCTTTCCCTCCACGCAAGGCCTTCCCACACCATTGCCTCATGTCTGTGAAGTCTATTATCACTATCGTGTAACTGTGCGTTACCCCCAGCATGGATTCTATACAGTTTTGCTGAACCTACAGAATGGGCCTCCCCTCAGCCTTAGTCTGAGCATTGACGTGCGGCCTGCTCTTCTCCATATCTTCAGTGCTTCTTCAGCCCTGCTTAGTCGAACCCAGACGTCTCTCGCCCTCTCCTGGAGTCTCCAACCTCTGAGTTCCAGCATAACAGCCTACGTGCTGGAGGACCTGCAGGGACTGGAGGAATGGTCTCTCTCCTACAAATACAATCCTTCTGCTCAGCAAAGCAATTTCTGTGCTCCACCCACCTTGCAAGATTCTTGGAAGAGGGTGATCTCCAGAATCTACTTCTATACCAGCAAAATCACCTCTGAGAAGCTAAGAGGACACTTCAATTTCTCTAACAACACTTTCATTTTTCAAGGAAGCAGCGCTGCTCCGATTTCCATCAGGCTGAACCCACAGAAAATCAAAGTAGGGATGTACTTTTTTAGCCGGGAGCATGGGCTCTCGTATTCCACCCTAGAAGGCAGTGGGCCCTCCAGTCTCCATCACCTCTTTTTCCAACAAGTGGCCCTTTCTACCCTGATTACTATTGAATTTGTGGAGGTGCAACGGTACAGGTTCAGTGTGCACTTATATCTGAACCGAAAGGAGAGTCTGTTCAAATCCTTAGGCGAGAAAGAGATCGAAGTTCATGTTTTCAGTGAACATTCTCCAGATAAAGACCTTGTGTATATTGTGTGGTTCATTCCCGTGCCACACTCCTACTTGTGGTGTGAGTGGGCTTTCCATCTGCAGCTTTTTCATTCCAGGGAGGGGCATCTTCTTTGGAATAAGACATACACCTACAGGGATCGTGTCAAAAATGCCATTCGCTTTCTTCCTCATTCTGCCGTCGCTTTCAGGCCCGCACAGTACACAGGCTTTGTAGCAGAAGTGAACTGCAGGCAACATGGACTTGTGCGAGCTGTTTTAAAAGCCACTCTTGGGACTTATGCTTCGAGGGTAATGGAGCCAGCTGTGTCCTGTCAAAAAAGTTATTGCCATAAACTGACTGTTGTGATCCACAAGCCCAGCCCTTTGGATCCTGTGCTGTGTTACAGGAGAGAGAAAGCCATCACTTTGCAAGCAACAGTCAAAGCAAAATGCAAGACCCATCCAGATCTAGATTTCCTTTGGAAAATATACAAGCTCAGCACTGCATGGTCCATTCCAGATTGGCCAAACCCTCTCACGCTCCCCGAAGGGATGAATGCAAGCGCCGTCATGTTGCGCATACCTGGAAATGCCCTGTCGTATGGCTTCTATCATGTTAATTTGACTGTGAGCGTGCATTTGCCTGCAGAAAACATAACGTTCGTTCAGTCAGATTCGGTTTTCCTCCAAATTCTAGAAAGTGGGTTAAGGTCAGTTATAGCTGGAGGCCTGTTCCGAATTGTGGGCATTTCTGATCGGTGGTCCTTGAAGGGGTCCGTATCCTTGGATTCTGATTCTACTGAGCCTCTGGAAGGAATTCTGTTTCACTGGTTCTGCAGCAAACAGGAGTCAGACTATTCTGCTATGAAGCTAGGTCCAGGTCAGAAATGCCACTCGAGACAACATGACCTTTACTGGACCCGCTCGAAAGAGCCAGTGCAAGTTGTGGAACCGAAGATCCTCCAGGAAAACACAACGTATTATTTCAAGCTGGTCACCATCAAGCAAAACCAGTCTGCCTACACGTTTCAAATGGTTCACATCCTTGCTGGTTCTGAGCCTGTCCTGCGTATCATCTGTTTGGAAAACTGCGTGAAAGCCATCAAAGTAACGGAAAGATTGATTCTGTATGGAGAGTGCTTGAACTGTGAAAAGGCCCCCTTGCTTTACTTTTGGAGCCTCCATTCGGCAGATTCCAAAGAAATATATTTCGACTGGGCTTCTGAAACAACTACTGGGAGAACAAGTCCATATTTGCATATTGATTCTTTGGCTTTTAGATCCATGACTGGCCAGTTGTATATCCTTAAACTGAAAGTAAGTGCGCAGGGGGTCCAGTTGGCTACGTGTGGCTATTCCTTTTATGTCCACATCCCCCCTCTGATTGGAAAATGTTTTATCAAACCGAGGGAAGGCATTGCGCTGATGACAAAATTCACTCTCCGGTGCACAGGATTCAATGGCAAGAAGGGACCTCTCCTCTACAAAGTCATAGCCTGCTCTGATCTGGCCCAAGTAGCTAATATGTCATCTTTGCAAGGTAATACATTTGGAACCATAGTTTATGTTGGCCACCAGCCGAACACCCCGCCCTCATTTCTTCCCAGTGGAATACCATCTGAAAAATATGCTCTGAACATATTTGTTCAGGTTTATGACATTGATGATGCCTTTTCTCAAGTCAGGTTGCAGGCGACAGTGTACGAATCAAGGACTAGCAAGCCAACGGATGTGGTTCTCAGTGAATTGTATCACCTAATCAGACAGCTCCGTAGCTCTACCTCTGTCTTCCTTGAAACCGAGGATTACTTTCATGCGGGCTTTGTTATCTATACGGTGGCTTCCGAATTAAATAATGTTGAGGTGTTGCCTAGTTTTTACCATTCTAAAACTGAACTACGAGAAATGCTACTAAATACTACTTCGCAGATTCCCATGACTGAGACGGGGTTACTAAACCAAATAATCTCTAGTATTTGCCAAATAACACAGAATACAAATGAAATCAGTAGGAAATCCCAGCTGACTGCAGTCCAAATCCTCCGAAACACCAGTGAAGCTCTGAAAAGGCAGAGAGACACTGATCTCGGCTCTAAAGAAGCGGAAGTCCTCGCCAATGGCATTTTTACTGGGCTGTCCAACGTGTTGCGAGCATCCCTCTTAAACCCTAGCAATGAGCCTGTGAATACAATTAAGGAAATCATTTCTGTGTCAGAATTATTGGCAGATACAGTTTTGCAAGGCAAAGTCCCCGGGGAAGACCATATTATTATGGAAGCCAAAGGCTGGTCCATCCACTTATGGAAAGATGAAAAGTGGAACGTTTCTAGGACTCTTGCTAAGAGAAGATCCTGTAAGAATTGCTTTTATCCTAAAGTGAAGTTGGAAAGCCAGGTGGAGTTACCAGCAGATGCTCCGATTTCTGTGGTTCATTATGTGTTTGAAGAGAATCCGTTCCCTTGGCTGATGAAGGCAGTAGATAATCGCACAGTCGTAATGGGGCTCAAAGTGGCTGGTTCTAAAGCAAATGGTGATGTCATTGGGGTCATCCCTAAAGTGGCTGAAGTGATCATGGATAGAACAGATAAGGATCCTGCTGCATTTAATCTGACGATAGGGTTGGATAAAGAGCGTGTCGCAACCGCTGGTGGGTTTAGCATAGAAGTCAATAGGAACTCTTCGGACATATATGTCCAGATTTTGTGCCATAGGAACATCACTTTCAATGTCTCCATCTACTTGGGACTCAATTTTAACTACCCCCCTGTTGTGTCCTACATTGCTTTCTCTGACAAGCCCCCTACCTTGCAGAAAAAGGGGACCAATGTTGAATGTGCAATTAAGAGTCCATATGTCCTTTGCCTTCCACAAGCATTGCTCCAGCCTCAACTCCTAGCCAAGCCTGCAAGTAAATGGAATGTTTCAGTGGTTCTGAGGTGTCCACCCTGGGTGAGAAGGCAGACCACCAAGATAGTTCGCATTGTGATTTTCACCGCAAGCTGCCGAGATCTGGGTCACCTTCCAAACTTTGAACCGTCCAAGGAGACCTGCCACCTTGGCCCTCAGACCAGATTGTCCAAACTCCACTGTGTCTGTGGAGCAAACCCCAAAATGGCTCAGCAATTATCAAAGCCTCCTAAACCTGAAGTCAGATTTGTTGGTAGCACATTTGTCATTTACCCCAATCCTTTGGACATCAAGAAAGCACTCTTAGCAGATTTCGACACAAATCCAGTGACGGTTTTGACCGTGTTTTTCATTTTTGTTGGCTACATCTTCTGTTCCTCCTGGGCCATCATTAGAGATAAAGATGACATGAGAAGAAAGAACAAAATCTTTGTCTTGCCAGATAATGACCCATACCACAGAATGCATTATCTGGTCACCATCTATACAGGAAGCCGCTTGGGATCTGGAACCACGGCTGATGTCTTTCTTGAATTGGTTGGGAAGGATGGTTACAGTGACGTCCATCGTATGAAGCACCCCAAATTCCCAACCCAGTATCGTGCAGCTGTTGATACTTTTCTTTTAAGTACAAGGTATGACATAGGGGATATTTATTGCCTTCACATCTGGCACAATAATCTTGGTTCTTCCCCAAACTGGTACTTAAGCAGAGTTAAAGTATTGAATGTGGATACTCAACGATCGTGGCTGTTTATATGTAGGAAGTGGTTAGGCCTTGGCAAGGCGGATGGCAAAATAGAAAGGTACATTTTTTCTTCAACTGTAAAATCAAGGTTAGAAAAAATGGATTTCTTTTTGATAAGCCTGGCTAGAGACTTAGAAGATAATCACCTCTGGTTTTCCATATTTTCTCAAGTGGTCACTGGTAGTTTCAACAGGCTACAGAGAGTTTCTTGTTGCCTGGCTATAATGCTTTCAACTTTGCTCCTGAACATCATGTTCTTCAGTGGTCAGGAACAAGAAGGAGTTATTTCATTAAAATTCCGGATTATGAGATCTATGTACATTGGTGCGTTCAGTGCTCTGTGTTGCGTTCCTTTACAGCTGACTATGACTATCTTATTTAGATACTCTCAGGAAAAGCCTTCCGATGACAAGGATGATAATGTGCCTAACTATAGTCCCTCATCTTCAGAAACAAGTGACGAGGATGAGGAAAGCTCCTCCTCATCTACTACTGATGAAGAAGACGAGGCCAAAGCAGGTGGTAGCACAACTAATGTCCCAGAAAAGGAGCCACCTAAAATTAGTGCAAGAAAAAGAATGATTATGCTGATTAAGGTTTTTACTCGAAAGCCACAGTTCGCCTGGTGGTGGAGATACGTCGCCTGGGTCATTGTTTTTTTCATGTCTATCGTGTCTTCCGTGTTCATTATCTTATATGGTCTCACCTATGGCTATAGCACCTCCACAGAATGGTTCATAGCATCCATCACCTCATTTTTTGAGAGCGTCTTTCTGTTGCAAACCCTAAAGATGGCCCTCATCTCAGCTGTGAGCACCATTAGTCTCAAGTACTGCAAGAACATCTCCTGGATATCGGCAGAGCAATACCAAAAGATGAGGCTGATCAGAGTGAATATAGATCCCAAGGATTTTAGATATATTCACCACGAACTAACCAGGATTAGACAGTCCAGGGAATATGAGCCTTTGGAAGAGGACGAAGTTGTCATCTTAAGGAAAAAAGTACGAGCACAACATCTAGCCTTTGTTTTCATAAAGGACATCATTTGCCATTTTATCTTCGCCTCTTGTGTTTTATCTGTGGCTTACTCTACGGTGCCCACTGTTTCATTTTATCACAATAAAGTGATCCATGATAAGTTTTCCCTCGGTCTGTCCAAAGTAACAAAACATGAGGACATTTACATTTGGATGAGTGACACTTTTGTACCATTGATACATAACGACTATCAACCCGGCTACCTTTCGAACTCGTGGTCCAAAATCCTTGGTTTGCCCAGAATGAGACAGGTGAGAGGACTGCCTCTGAAAAAGCCTTGTTTTCTTCCAGGTCATTTCATGAACAGTTATTTGAGTAATAGTTGTCACTATGGTATTAGTCATCAGTTGGAAGATCAAAACCACTACCTTGGGTCATGGACCAACCCAGTCAACATGTCCATCTCCAGTCACATTTACAATTTTCAAGGATTCACGTATCAGTCAGACATTGATCAGTGGGAATATAGGTCTTTTGGTGTCGTAAATTCATATGGCCCTGGAGGATACTCATTTTATTTTTTTCCAGGAGAACAACGACCAAATACAACAATAAGATTGGAAGATTTGCAAAGCAATAAATGGCTTGATCAAAACACCTGGGCTGTGATTTTTGAGCTGACAACCTTTACTCCAGATGTAGGACTATACTGCAGTATCACAGTCATTTTTGAGTCCACCAACTTTGGTATTATTAGTTCAACTTTGTCAGTTCATTCATATAAACTCTCTAAATTCAAGTACGAAACCACACCTCGACTGGTGGTTTATGGAATCATGATCTACATTCTTGTGTTCTACTTAGCAGATGAATTTCATATGTTACGTCAAGAAAGGATAGGTTATCTCCAAACAGCGACAAATTTAAATAATTTTGCCATAAAGACCATCTGTATGTTTTTTTTATTACTCATTGCCCTGAAATTCAAGATGGCATTTACCTTGTTGGAGTTTTATCTGCTTAATCCAGAAGAATTTGTCCCCTTCCACGTTGTTTCTCAAATTGACCAGCTCTACAGGATAGTGGCAGGTATTTTAGGATTTCTCCTGGTGCTGAAACCCTATCGATATTTCAGGTTCTTGTACAAGGTGCGTCTTGCAGAACAGACCATGTCAGCCGTCTTCCCTGTGTTCCTTCATTTGACCCTCCTTGCCGTTCTGTTGTTTTTCATCTTCATGTCCTTTGGATATCTCATATTTGGTCAGTATGAGTGGAGCTTCAGTACTTGGGTTTACTCTCTGCAGACTGTTGTTTCCTACTGCTTTTCAGGATTTAACAAGATGGATGTTGCATCAAGATGGTGGCTCACGATATTTTACCGAGCTTCATTTCTATTTACAGTGATCTTCATCTTCGTCAATTTATGGAGAAGCCTGTTAATATCAACGTACACGTCAATGAAACAGACTGTTTATGAGCAACATTCAGATGAAGCAGAAGCCATAAACTTTTTGTATTTGAAGTTGCAAAGCTTATGGCGTAATTTAACCCACCAGCCGGACATTGGAGAAGATCACGCCAATGTTACAATCTTTGGGAAATCGGTAATAAGGGGTAAACAACAGCCAGGGCTGAAATGCAGTAAAATAGAAGGCAAGAAAATGGTTTTTCTTACAGTTTGAGGAACACTTCAGCAATTTTGACTTCTCTCAAATTTTTATTTTTCCTGTAATAACAAGCAGTCCATTACTTACTACACATTTCAGGTTTTTTTTAAAAATGTTCTGTTCTATATTTCAGTTATCATACTAATAAATAAACCAGTAATCAAGGCTCGCTGCAGTATTTATTCATTGAACAATCAATGTGCACAATAGAAATTCCTTTAGAGAATAATGGGGAGAATTCCTACAGACAAAAGGGTGCATCATGTTTATATATTTTGGAAAGGAGAAAATACATCATACCTCTGCCTAGGTAATAGATGGTGAAAACATAGAAAATCATAACTAGGAAACCTCGTTACTTCTATTGTTACTATCCTAATATATATATATTTAAAAAGAAATGTATTTACATTCCCACAGAAGTTTCAACACAGCTTTTTGAGAACCAGATACTTCAAGGTTGCCTTTTTTATGTGCCAATAAAAATATGACGCACATTTTTTCTGTTTCTATTTTTCTAACATGCTCCTACTCCATGAAGAATTTGTTTTGCTCACCAAATTTACACCCACCCTCTTTGAAGAATTTCCATCAATTGCTATTGGCAGATAAGACCATTATAACATGAGCACATGGCAAAATATTTCCAATATTTGGACTCTGTAATTGTGGAAGTCCAGTTCAAATTGGTTAAATTAATGCAAACAGTTGAAATGTTGAAATACCTAGTGATGCTCTTTAATTAGTCAAATGTATCAAACTAGCAGTTCGAAAGCATGTAAAAATTTAAGTAGAGAAACGGGCCACTTCAGTGGGAAGGTAACTGCGCTCTGGGCACCACAGGTGTCTGGTCATGCCGGCCACATGACCACGGGGACATCTCTGGACAGCGCTGGCTCTTCGGTTTAGAAACAGAGATGAGCGCACACCCCAGACTAGGCTACAACTAGGGTGCATGTGTGGGGGAACCTTTGCCTTTAGCTTATACTTCACTATTTTTCCCTTATAATTACTGCCCTCAAATTTTTTTCCTAGTTTCTTGGCTTGTTTTGTTTTAAAACATGCGCAAGAATTTTGGTGATGATGCTGAAAGTGGAAATGGGCCACCCAGGGCAACTGAAGAAAGATTCTAGAATCCATTTGCTCACTTCCTCCTGTTGGGATCCCTAAAGTTACTAAGCAACGGGTGGCTCGATGGCGGCAGCTACGGAAACTGTTTTCTTCCTTGAGGGAGCCCTGCCATTCATTTGGCCCCTGTTCTCCCTTTGCTGCTGGTCTGGTTGCTACCCCAGCACTCTGGCAGCACGGCTTCATCTAATGCCACCACCGCTGTCAGTCACCTGCGCAGAGTCTGAGAATCGTGTCTATCAACGACAAGACCACCCTTTCCAAGTCTCTTGTCTTTGGGACAGATCTGTGGTGTTGCACTACTCAAGAGCCCCCAAATGGAACCCCAAGGAGGGAGGGGCAGAGTCACCAGTGCCCCCTCTCTGCCACTGGTATCGGGATGCCACCCTGGTCAACCAGACTACTTCCTGGATAGGAGCGTTGGTGCTCAGTCCAGGCCTGCCATGGGAAGGTCTCCATCCGCCTTGGGTTAGTACTCGCATCTCTGTGTGGTGCACCTCAGTTTCATGCTTGGCTCCCTTGTGCGTGCATCGCAACCTGAGCATTGAGATTGTGGGGCAAGACATCCATCTCTTCCTGCTGCAGCCTCGCACACTTCCCATTTTGGAGAGGCAGCTGGTGCGCTTGGGCTGGTGCGCACGCCTCAAGAGTTCAGCCTGGCACTACCACTTCGAGACCCAAGGGGGTCATCCTGAAGACCTCCTCATTCCTACTAACCAGCACAATGAATCCATGCCACTTAGCGACTACCCCAGCGCAGAACTGTACCAGGTCTGCATGTCTTACTACAGCTACCACTTGACTGTGCAGTACCCACTCCGTGGATCCTACCTCGCTTCTGTCAGTTATAACCCCAGACCACAGAGCAGCCTCAGCCTGGATTTCTTTGTGGAGCCTGCTCTGCTCTTTGTTTTCAGGGTGACCTCCCAACTGCAAAGACAGTCGCAAGGGGGCCTGAGCCTTTCATGGAATCTGCAGCAGCTCAGCCCGGAAATAGTAGCATACCAACTCCTAGACACACAGGGATCTTTACAGTGGCCCCACTCCTACGATTACAACTCATTTGGTCTGCACAGCCATTTCTGTGCTGCGCCTACCTTACACCAGACCAAGGCAAGAGTTGTGGCCAGTATTTACTTCCGAACCAGCAAGAGGGTATCAGAAAGAGTGAGAGGAAGCCTCGATTTCTCAAACAGGACTTTAATTTTCAGGACAGGCAGGACAAGCTCAATTTCCATAAGGCTCAACCCACAGAAAAACACAATTAGCACATACATTTTTAGCCGTGCTCAAGGCCTCTACTATTCCACCCAAAAAGGCAACTTGACCAATGGCCTTGCTGAGAACTCCAGCCTCTGCTATGTACTTTATCAGCAAGCGGGCTTCTCTTACCTGATTACGATTAAATTCGTGCATCTACAGTTATTTAGATTCAGCCTGGATATTTATCTGAATCGGAAAGCGGCTCTGTTCCAAACTCTAGGGGAAAAGGAGATGGACGTTTATGTCTTCAATAGCACTTCTCCTGACAATAGCTGGGTCTACGTTGTGTGGTTCATCCCTGTGCAGCATCCCCTTCTACAGTGTGAATGGGCTTTCAATCTGCAAGTTCTCGATTCCGTGGACAGGCATCTGGTGAAAAATTACAGTTTTGCCTACATTGATCAAACCCGAAATGCCGCTCATTTCCTTCCGGATTCTGCCTTAGCTTTCATTCCTGCCTCGTATGTGGGATTTGTAGCCAGAGTGCAATGCATACACAGTGCAAAAATTCTTATAATATTCACGGCAAGGTTTAATATTTACATGATGAAAGTCATAGAATCCCAAATTGCTTGCCACCAAAACACTTGCACCATTCCCAGAGTTAGGATCCACCAGGCTGTCAATACCAAACACATCCTGTATTACGCACAGGGGAGCGAGTTTACTCTTGCAGCAAACATGCGGGTCAATTGCCCAGGCCCCAAAGCAACCAGAATTAGTTGGAACATCTATAAAGTCTCTAATCTGTCAGAAACACCAGACTGGTCAAAGCCTCTTAATCCACCTGGCCTTGAAGGAAAACATTTCATCCAATTAAAAGTCCCTTGCTCCGCCCTGGATACTGGCCTGTATCTCTTTAATTTCACTGTGCAATTAATTTCCCCCACTTTCCCCCAGAAGATAGAGCGCTCAGATGCAGTGCTGATTGAGGTTGGGTCAGATCGTTGGGGTGCTGTCATCACTGGAGGCCACTTCCGGGCAGTTGGATTTTCTGATCGGTGGATTCTAAAAGGATCCGTCCTGTCTAATGGACAGTCGGTCAGCCTGTCTCAGGGGCTGTCCTATACTTGGTATTGCTCCAAACAGAAAACAGACTACGCATCGATGACCCTCAGCAGAGAGGGGAAATGTTATCCCGATCAGGTTGATTTGAAGTGGACCACATCCTCCGATTCAATTCAGACGGTGCTTCCTGAGAGTCTTCAAGCCAATAATACATACTATTTCCTCCTGGTGGTTCACAATGGTAGCAGGATAGTTCAGGCTCAGCAAACCATACATGTGCAGGGTCACGGTGCCCTCATTCTGAACATTGCATGCCTTGAAAATTGTGGGACTTCAGTAATCCCAACAGAAAGATTTTCTCTGTCTGGTAAGTGTCTGAACTGCAGAGAAGTCAAATCCTGGTATTATTGGTCACTGCGCTCGGTCCAGTCCAATGAAATCAAATTTGACTGGTCTTCCAGGACAACAACTGGAAGATCCAGTTCATATCTACATTTCAAAGCCTTTGCTTTGGTCTCCATGGCAGAAGAATCCTATATTTTGAGCCTAAAAGTCATCACCAAAAATGGACAATCCTCTATCTGTGAATACTCTTTTTATGTTAATGCTCCACCACAGATAGGAAAATGTGCCCTTAATCCAAGGATAGGAACAGCTTTTCTAACAAAATTCATTATCCAGTGCAATGGATTTGAAGACAGACACCAGCCTCTTGCCTACAGAGTAATAGCAGCGTCCGACCAAACGAAATTCAGTTCCATTTCCTCAATTCAAAACAATACTTTGGGGATAATCGTCTACGCTGGACACAAATCTCAAATGCCCTGGTCTTTCCTTCCTCCTGGTAAAGCATCGCAGAACTCGGCTCTGACTCTATACATTCAGGTTTTCGATGCCCTTGGTGCATTTTCTCAAGTCACTTTGCTAGCAACGGTGCTTGATCAAAGGCAAACGAAGGCCAGTGCTGTCCTCCATCAACAACTGCATGATTTGATTAATGGATCAAGTGCCCCTATGGACAAGTTGTTCATCACCAAGGATTACTTGAGTATCGGCTATATTGTGTACATGATGGCCTCTGTCTTAAACAGCATGGAAGCTTCACTCTCCAATCAGATTCCTAAAGCAGATTTGCGCCAACGTCTCCTCAATATAACCGCAAGGATTCCTAGCGCTAGTATTGGAGAAATCACTCAAGTGATTCTGAGTATTTGTCAAGCAACGCATGAAGTTGCTGAAGTCAATAAGGCATCCCTGCTGCTTGCAGTAAGAAAATTAAAAACAGTAAGTGAAGCTTTGAAAAGACACGGGGATCAAGGCTTGGGCTCAAAGGAAATTGAGATTCTTAGCAATGGGATTCTCACAGGATTGTCCAATATCTTGGCTGCTTCCCTCTTGAATCACAGAAAACCCAACGTGGATGCCATTAAAGAAGTCATTTCTGTGACAGAAATATTAGCAGATCTCATTTTACAAGGCAAAGTCCCTGATGGGCATGAAACTAACATGGCAGCCCCAAACTGGACCATCCACCTTTGGAAAGATGAAACACGGGACATTTCAGAAACTTTTTCAAACAGGAAGCAATGTAGGAGCTGCTTTTATCCAAAACTGAAACAAGGCTCTCTAGTGGAATTGGAAGAAAATAGTGTCATTTCCACTGTTCTTTATGAATTTGAACAGAATCCTTTTCCTTGGCTGACTTTTGCTGACAATATTGGCACAGTGGTGATGGGATTCAAAATGGTAGGGATCGATTCTAAAGGTGACCTAATCAGCGTCGTTCCTGATGTGTTTGAAATAATCTTGACTAGAAAAGATGAGGCCATCTTTGACCTGACTATAGGGCCAGATAAAAAGCTTCCTAAAACAACGGGTGGCTTCAACTTGGAAATTAAAAGAAGCTCCAGTGACATTTTTATCCAACTTGTGCCCAAAATGAACATTACTTTTCAGATATTTATCTACCTAGGTGTCAATCTGAGCCACTCCCCTTTAGTTTTATATAATGCTTCTCATTTAAGTCCCCCAACAGTCATCCCAAAGGATACAACTATCGCTGGGTGCGTCATTCAAGTTCCCTATGTCCTTTGCCTCCCAAAGTCATTGCTTTGGTCTCCGGCATATAATGGAGGGGCAGATGTGCTCAACCTTTCCATCGTCTTGCAGTCACACCCGATTGTGAGAGACCAAACTGCAAAGTTTGTCCGTGTGGCTGTCTTTGCCGCAGGCTGTTTGAATCTGGAAGGCGTGCAGGATCAGTGGAAGGAAGAAACCTGCAGCCTTGGCCCTCAAACCGGCTGGTCCAAAATCCATTGTGTCTGCAAAGCAAAACAACGTAGCCCAAAGCCAACCAGATCCAGTTCAAGAGGGGCCTCGGGACCTGGGATCCGATTCTTGGCTGGCAGGGTGCTTTCATTTCCCAATCAAGTTGACATGAAGATGTTCCTTTTACAACCAACGGAAGAGAATCCCGTCCCAGGGTTGACGGTGTCTGCCATTTTCCTAATCTACATTTTATTGGCTATCTGGGTGAGAATAAAAGATAGAACTGATATTGAAGAGCAGATCATAGATTTGCCAGATAACGACCCCTTTCACACCATGAGATACCTTGTGACCATCTATACCGGGAGCCGCCCAAGTGCAGCAACCAAAGCTGATGTGTTCATTGAGCTGATTGGCCAGAAGGGGTCAAGTGATGTGCATCTTTTAAAGCACCCAGCATTTTCAGAGATCCTTCAGAACAGTGGCGTCGATACTTTCATGCTAACTACCGAGGAAGATTTGGGAGATCTGTTCTCTATCCACGTCTGGCACAATTATTGTGGCTTCGGCGCTAACTGGTACCTGAGCCGAATCAAAGTCCTGAACGTAGACACAGCAAACTCATGGCTGTTTCTGTGTAGAAAGTGGTTGGCTCTTGGCAGGAATAATTACCAAATAGAATGGACCTTCAAGGTCACTGATCCACAAGTCCCCATCAGCAGAACTGATTATCTGTTGATAATGCTTAGCTATCACTTGTTCCAAGACCACCTCTGGTTCTCCATCTTTGTTCGCAGCCTTGACAGCTCTTGGAACAGATTTCAGCGGCTCTCCTGCTGCTTAGCGATACTTTTGACCTCCCTGCTGCTCAACACGATTATCTTCAACACTAAGAAAGAAGAAGAGGTTTTTCTCCTTGAACTGCAGTATTTGAGATCCTTCAGAACCGGCGTTCTCAGTGCTCTCATCTCCATTCCTGTGGGATGGATTGCAGTGGGCTTGTTTAAATACTCCATGAAGGGGTCTTCTCGGTGTAACATCATTCAGGGTCAGGAAAAGGAAAGTTTCACTTATTTGCCTGAAAGCCTTCTTAAAGCAGATACCCAACTTTCAGGGATAAAGTCACAGCAGTTTTCAGTCACAGATAACAATTTTAGTAATAATTATGCAACAGAAAAGAAAACAACTCAAAAATTGCAATGGCATAGATGCTTGGTTTGCAGTGCATGGCTCTTTGTCTTCCTCGTGTCTGGAGTAGCATCATTTTTCGTCACATTCATTGGCCTGTCTTTTGATAGCAAAACATCCACTGAATGGTTAATAGCTTCTCTGATATCATTCTGTCTCCATGTGAGCTTCTTTGAGACCTTACAAATTGCTATTATCTCAAGCTGGAATATTTGTTTGGTAAAATACTGTGCAAACATCCCGTGGCAAAGCTATCAAAATATGGAGTACAAACCAAGGAGGACGAGTACAAACCAAGCTGATGAAATGATGAAGTTGCACGATGACCTTGTTCAACTTAGAGCTTCCAAGAAATACCAACCAATGAAAAGGGAAGATGTTGCCACCCTGCAAAAGAAGAAGATGATTAAATATCTAGCTTACAAATATATAAAGGACATGATCTGTCATTTTATCTTCTTAGCTTTGATTTTTACAGTCTCACACCCAATAGATGTAACCACAGCCTTCTTTTACAATCGAGCATTGTCTAGAAGATTTTCTCCTAATTTACCCAATTTGAATGGAATTCAGGATATTTACAGATGGGTAAACAACAGTTTTCTGCCACTGATACACAATCCCTATCAGCCAAGCAATCTTCTGAACACCTGGTCCAAAATCCTGGGGTTGCCCAGGATGAGGCAAATAAGAAGGAAAATGTCTGCATTCCGATGTATGTCTTCCCATGAATTGGAAAACATACTTTTACTGCATAATGTTCAATGCGAGGGAAAATATGAATTTGCCCATGAAGATCAGACTAACTACCTGGACTCCTGGTCAATTGCTACCAACACCTCAGCTCCCAGGAACCTTGCTGAGTTTCTAGGCTTCAATTATGAGCTAAGTAGTACTCAATGGGACTATACTTCACAGGGACGATTCAATGAATACCCTTCCGGGGGATACACGTTTTATTTTTTCCCTGAAGAGCCACAAGTGAATTCAACGAAAAGGTTGGAAACTTTGGAAACAAAAAGCTGGATTGACAACAAGACGTGGGCAGTGATTTTCGAATTAACAACTTTTAACATGGATGCTGATATGTTCTGCAGCATTTCTGTCATCTTTGAGCTTTCTTTACTCGGTCCTGTAAATGCCAGTGTCTCTCTGCATTCCTACAAGCTCCCATTTTTCACACATCAAGACCTGAGTGAGATTTTCTTCTTTTGTCTAACAACATACATGCTCATTATTTATATTGTTGATGAATGCCGCATGGTATACCAAGAAAGACTGAGCTATTTTACTGTTGCTACAAACCTGATCAACTTTGGGATAAAGACAGTCTGCATCCTCTTCCTGGTGGTGCTTTTGTGCAAATTCAAGCTTTCTTCTGACTTGGTGCAGTTTTACTTACTTCATTCTCAAGAGTTTGTTCCATTCCATTCAGCTTCCCAATTTGACCAGACAGTCAGAGGCGTCCTAGGGGTTTTGGTTTTTTTCCTGGTCCTGAAAACATACCGCTATATCAGATTCCTGTTTGATTTACGCCTAGCCCAAAGGTCCCTCAGAACAGCCCTCCCTGGTATCATCAATATAGTCATAATGGGCGGCATATTTTTCAATGCATATACGGCGCTCGGGTATGTGGGGTTTGGCCAACATGAGTGGAATTTCCGTAGCATGACGTATTCCTTCATGACTGTGTTGTCTTATTGTGCCTTGACATTTAAGAACACTGAATTTTTGTCTGACAAACTTCTAGGGGGTCTTTTTTTAGGGTCCTTTCTGTTGGTAATGATCTGCATTTTTGTCAATTTAAGTCAAGTCATCGTTATGTCGGCTCACTTGGACATGAAGGAGGTTGTTTACAACGAGCCTTCCAATGAAGCAGACGTGATGTATTTTATACTACAGAAGCTCTACCAAATGTGGCATTATGCCAGCAATGGCACCTATACAAAATCAGAGACTAATCTTTTTAACACCGTACTATATGGAAAATTCAAGAAACGTCAAAAACAGCCCTTGAGAAAACACTTGAACCAGAATGAAAGGCTTTATCTTGTTATTTGAGGAAAACAGTCCGAAGCGCTTTCCTTGGGCTCTTCCTTTGGATCATACTGAATTCCCAAACCATCTTCTTCTACTCCCACTTCTATTCTTCCGCAGCTTTGATTTAAAAAGGCCATTTCATGTTACTTTGGAAGCCTTGCTGCAACTGAGTTCCTAGCTCTGGGCTAGTGACCGACTTGGTTTTCACCAGCAAAAGGGTAGAATGACAGCGGACAGACGTCCTTCCCGGGGAGACATTCAGCTTGCTCGAAATCTGTTCAGGATTCTTCCAATCGCATTGTGCTGAGTGGAAGAAACAAGAAAGCCTAAGTACATTTTGGGTCACCAGATCCTTCCCTGGGGCCAATCCATTCTGTACCCCTTTTGAAAGGTCAACACAGCAGTGGAAAGTTCTCCACAAAAAGATCAGCTGCTACAGAGAACCAAGAAGACACTACCACAAAATGCCCTGTAGAATGTGCAGACACATCGGGTACCCAGAGACTGGAAACGTTTACGGGGGGGGGATCTACAGGGGAGTTCTGAAGTGGGGGGATCAAGACATTCAAAATGGTGGCTGCAATTACCCGATTGAAACCTGGCCCCGTTTAATGTGCTTCCTGCCTGCGAGGCAGGTAAAACAAAGGTGAAGCTTCAACTCACAGCCTCTCACTGATGCCTTTGACCCCCGCACCCCCTTTCCTACCAATGCCCTCAGATGAATATATCTTTAGTGGGATTAGGTTGCTAGAAATGCTATGCAGTTGGCTCACTTCCTTACTGAACTCTCTAACTTTTTCCTCCTGTCTTTGTCTGGTTCCTATCTTCCCTTTCTTTATCCTCAGTTTCTTCTCTTAGGAGACTTTCCTAGGATTGGCATTTTTTTTGCACTTAATAGTTATGCGATATTTGAAATGTAGTGAAGTGAAAGTTATTTTTTAATCAGTCACCTGTAAGCATCTTTGTTAAAGTTTCCCTGTTTATCTGAATAAATATTGTAGTTTTGTTCAATTATTCTTTGATTGATATTGACATCGGCTGTCCTTGTTACAGCTTTCTGGAATGTTTACAATTTGATTTGGTTTCTACCTCCCTATTCAGCAGTAAAGCAGCGTTTCTCGACCTCAGTAACTTTAAGATGTGGGGACTTCAACTCATAGAATTCTCCAACCTGCATGCTGGCTAGGGAATTCTGAGAGTTGAGGTCTACACATTTTTAAAGTTTCTGAGGTCGAGAAGCACTGGAATGCAGAATAACAGAAGGGACCTTGGAGGTCTTCTAGTCCAACCCTCTTCTCAAACCATTCCGGACAAATGGCTGTCCAATCTCTTATTAAAAACCTCCAGTGAACCTCAACTTCTGAAGGCAAAGCTGTTCCACTGATTAATTGTTCTGTCGGGAAATTTCTCCTTTGTTCTGTGCTGGATCTCTCTTTGGGAAGCTTCCATCCACTGCTTCTTGTCCTTGTGACAGTCCCTCAAGTACTGGAAGGCCCCCGTCTTTTCGTCAGGCTAGGTGTACCCAGTTCCGGCATCCGTTCAAGGTACAGCTTAGCCTCCAACCATCTAATCATCTTTGTTGCTCTTCTCTGCACTCTTTCTAAAAGAGTCTCGACGTATTTTTGACCACAGCTGGATGCAATATTTCAAGTGTGATTTTTTTTAAACTTTGCAACTTTTGAATCATATTCGTTCCCCAAAATGTTGACAAGTTGAAAATGTCAAGCTTCCATAGCACCTTTTTTTTCATAAGTAATGGATGAATCCACAGGGAAACTGCTCCAGTTGGGTACTATGAATGAGGTTTCAGAAATCATATGGCCTAAATAATATTTTAATACATTAGTGCAAAGTTCTCAATGGTAGAGAAGTTGTTGGTGATAAATTTATAAACAGCAACTGAGAAGGAGTTAGAGCCTAAAAAAAGATTATTGTACTAACTTTTAGGCGAATGGTTAATGAAACCTTTGAAGACTCCAGTTTCGTCGCTTCTCTGAACTCTGCATGGATGGATTTTTCTGAACCAGTAACCTCAGGTTATCTGATCAGCCCATAAGTGGTTCTAAATTGATTTTTCGTGGGAATAAATATTTGCATTGCCTGATTTGAGTATGTTTAATGTGATATTATATTTAAAAAATACCATTTGAAAAAAAGTTCTTAAAACATTAATATCTAGTCTCCTGACGTAATGCTGTTGATGATAATAATAATAATTTCTTCAACGATAAAACATTATTGTGACTGGTTCTCAGCACACTGGAGCGGGGGGGACTCTGCCCCAGGTCCTGAGGCATTCCTGTCATTAGAGCAGCGTTTCTCGACCAGGGCCACTTCAGGATGTGTGGACTTCAATTCCTAGAATTCTCCAGCCAGCCCTTTTAAGTCCACACATCTTAACGTGGCCCAGGTTGAGAAACACTGACATAGAGCAACATATAAGCAAAGGTGGGTGGTGGTCAGAATTACAACCTAACAGAACTCCAACAGAGGTTGCCCAGTTGCCAAGTTCTAGAATACACACAGTCATTCCATCTACAGCAGTTAAGGCTGTTAATCCAAACCTTTCCAGATGCATCTCTTCTTCTTCGTGTTTAGGGTTTATTTCCCATGGGCAATAATCGTGCCACTTTCTTTATGCCTCCCCCCATTACTGGTGACATCTAACCCAACAAATCGCACCTATTGGCAGGATGAAGACAAACCACAGACCTCGCCTGCATGGGATACTCACTGTAAGGATGGTTCGTTCAAAGTCGTAGAGTTTCTTTCAAGAACTTGGAAGCAACTGAAAGATTGGCTTTCTCTACAGCACTGTTGGGCTTGGAGATCCACTTTGGGGCATAACATGCTTCTGTGCTCAGGACATGTGGCACTGGAACTAGTCTTTGAAGAACGTGACGTCCGTCCTCCTTCAACTGCCAGGCATATCACAATCCAGGGTGTCTCCTGCTCCTGCAGTGCGCCTAGTCGTCTTCACCAACATCTGAGAATTAAGTTGTTTTGCCAAGATGTCCTTGTGTTCGTGCTCTGGCCATACACATTCCCCAAACATGCCTGGAAACAAATGCAGTTAGGCTGCTGTGCTTGCCTTGATAAAGCAAGATGGTGCCATCATTACAGTTATAGATGGGGTGGCCCTTCAGCCCTTTTTCTTCCCATCAGCCATCATCCAAATTCTTCACCACAAAACCACTACTGGGATGGTTGGCTGTCCCGCAGGTACTTTTCCTATTTCAGGGACCGTCAGGTTGTGCGCTACACCTGCCAAGTAATATGCCGTCCTTCTTTCCGTATCAAACAAGGTCCTTTGGTCAGGTCTAGTTTGGACATGCAGGTAGAACCCATCATATTACACCTTTACAGTGCCCATTCCAAACTACTCCGCATCCCTCACAGAACTATCAGTCTATTCTGGAATGTCTCCTCAGCCGATTCGCAACGGAAGACCTACAGCCTGGTGGATGCTCATAGCAGACGGTTCTGGTCTACCACATACAATTCATATGCTTTTCAGAACAATTACTCCATTGCGCCTAGTCCACCATCTTTCAGGAACAAAGTTGTGGCTCGTTTCTCTTTGGTTCTTGAAGAGGCAGAATCTGGGGATTTGAGTGGGGCATTAGGTTTCTCAGGGGCCATGTTAGGTCTAAGGATCAGGAATCAGCCTCTGGCTTATCTTACTCTCAACGTACAGAAAATCAAGGCAAACGCCTATTTTTTTACCCACAGACGAGGGTTCGCCTATCTTATCAAAGACTCTTCTAATGACTTGCACATTCCTTCCAGCATTTACTACCTTTTTTACCAACAGCAGAGCTTCTCTTACTTGATCACCATTGAATTTGTCCACTGGTGCTGGTACAGGTTCAGCATTCATCTGTATCTTAACAGAAAAGGAGTCCCTTTGAAGTCTTACGCAGAGAAAGAGGTAGAAATTCACATTTTCAACAGTGGCCCTTCGTTTGTGCCAAGTCCTGTCTATATTGCTTGGTTTATTCCTCTGCAGAATCCATTACTACAGCAGAAGTGGACCTTCAACCTACAATGTTCAGATGTCGAGAAGGAAGATCTTCACTGGAATGCTACTTACAGTTACAGAGATCGTGTCAAAAATGCTGCCCATTTTATATCTGATCTTCCTTTCAACCCTGAATTATATGCAGGCTTCTTAGCACAAGTCAATTGCACACGAATCAGCCAAATACTTATCATTTTAGAAACCACAGTCAGTACTTATACCTCAAAGGTTCTGAAGTCTACAGTGGATTGCCTCCAAAGATTTTGTTTCCTTAAAAGAGTAAAAATCCAGGAATCTCACTACACTGTTTTAAATTATAGTAAAAAAGTCTCATTCATTCTCTCAGCTGATATTGAGGTGAATTGTTCAGAACCAAGACAAACACATATAAACTGGAAAATTTATAAAGTTCCAGATATGAAGACTGGTCCAGACTGGTCAAAACCATTGAGCCCTCCTGGAGTCGGGAAAAAAGATCTTTTATTCTTAAACATTCCTGCTGATAGCCTAGATGAAGGCTTGTATTTATTCAATTTGACCGTAACATTAACCACAAGGGACGCTTTGGAGAAAGTAGAGGACTCCGATTTGGTGTTTGTCAGGATTAGACCCAGCAGACTTTGGGCAGTCATCGCTGGAGATGGGTGGCAGACAGTTGGATTTTCCAATCGGTGGATTCTGAATGGATCTGCCTCTTGTGACCCAGATGCCCCTGAACCCTTTGAAGGTCTCACCTTCACTTGGTACTGCTCCAAACGAAAAGCAGACTATATTTCCATGACTGTGAGCGAGGCTGGAAAGTGCCGCCCAGACCAAGCAGGTTTGAAATGGACGGCTTCTTCGGAGCCAGTGCAGACAGTCCTGCCTGGAACACTTCAGGGAAACGCCACATACTATTTTCTTCTGGTGGTTTGTAAAGGAAGGAGACGGGCTCAGGCTGAGCAAACGGTCCATGTTCAGCCTGATGCCTGGATGGCACTGGATATCACCTGCATTGAGAACTGTGGAAGATCCGTGATTCCCACAGAAAGATTTTGCCTTTTTGGCAAATGCCTAAATTGCAGAAGGTTGAATAAGCCTCGGTTTCACTGGTCCCTTTTTTCAGGAAACTCCTCTGAGCTCCAGTTTGACTGGGCCGCCAGGACTTCAACAGGGAGAACTAATCCATACCTCTGCATGAAGCCATTGAGTTTGAGATATATGGCAGAGTTGTCTTTTAGACTTGTATTAAAAGCAAGCCTGGAGGGATATGAACCATTGCTCTATAACTATTCATTCATTATAAATATACCTCCAGCCCTTGGAAAGTGCAGACTTAGCCCACCCACAGGAATAGCTTTTCTAACCAAATTCACTGTTCACTGTAGTGGATTTACAGACCAACATTTGCCTCTTACGTATAAGGTCAAAGTGGCATTAGATGAAATGAAAATACCCATTGGAGAAAACAGTACCTTGGGCACCATTGTCTATTTTGGTGATCAGTCCAAAAGTCCGCCATCTTTTTTACCTGTTGGTGTACCTTCTAAGCAATATCTTTTGATCCTGTATGTCCAAGTATATGATGATCTTGGTGCTTATTCCCAAATTACATTACCCGCCACAGTGCATAGCCCACTGAAAGCCAAGGAACCAGAGGCTGTGTTAAAAGAATTGCACAGCTTAACCAGTGGAACGTCAGCTCCCATCACATATTTTCTCAACAGTGGAAATTATTTTAGTGTGGGATATTTTGTCCACATGGTAGCTTCTGCTTTGAATGATCTAGAAGTGCTTCCGAAACTTCATTCCTCCAAGACCAAACTGCGCGAGATTCTTTTAAATCATTTGGCTGGGATACCAACAACCAATATCATGGAGGCAAATCACATCATCTCAAGTATTTTGCAGATAATCCAAGAAATTGGGGAAATCAACAGGAAATCACAGCTTCTTGTAATCCAAAAGCTCAAGGAAGTGACTGATGGGTTGAGAAGACATAACAGAGAAAATGGAGGTTCTAAGGAAATCTATGATCTTGGAACTGCTATTCTTGCTGGGCTATCCAGTGTGCTGAAAGTTTCTCTGTTAAAAAACCCACAAAGCCACAGAATCATGGCTGAGGAAACCATCTCTGTCGCTGAGATTTTAGCAGACCTTCTTTTACAAGGCAAAGTCCCAGGAGAAAATGAAACCGTCATAGGAGCTGATGACTGGACCATTACATTAAGGAAAGAGGAAAAGTGTGACATTTCTGACAATTTTGCTAGGAGAAACTGCCCAAACTGTTTCTATCCCAAAATGAAGCAGATGAAATATGACCAGTTACCTGATGATGCAGTAATTGCCACAGTACTTTATGGATTCGACAAGAACCCATTTTTCTGGTTGCCATCTTCAGACAGTATTAGCACAAGAGTGGCAGGGTTCAAAATGGCAGGAGCTAAATCTAACGGCGATGTGATTGAAATCGTGCCTGATGTGGTTGAAATGATCCTGACCAGAAACGAGGAAAAGGCAACTGTATTTGAGATGACGGTGGAACACAGCCAAAACTTCCCTGAAGCATCTGGAGGATTCAGTTTTGAAGTCTGTAGAAACTCCAAAGATATCTTAATCCAGATAGTGACAAAACTAAAGCTCACTTTCCAGGTATTTATATTCGTGGGTCTCAAGCTTAGTCATCCTCCCATAGCTATTTTTTATGTTTCCCACAATAAGCCAGTGGTCTCAAAAACTAAGAATTCCACAGGTAAGGGTTGTATATTTCAGATGCCCTACATTTTTTGCCTTTCGCAGACGTTACTCAAATCCATATTCCAAGGCAGCAGAGCTGAGAAACGGAATATTTCCATTGTTTTCCAATCTGACCATTTTCTGGAGGGCCTCAACTCACAGAGACTTGGCCTCGTGCTGTTTACAGCTGACTGCTTGTATCTGGATGGTGCCCAAACACTCTGGAGGCAAGATAAGTGTCATCTCGGACCTCAGACTACATGGGAAAAGCTACACTGTGTCTGTGCAGGCAAAACACGGACGGCAAGGATGGCCAACACACAAACTGGAAGAACATCCACAGGAGACATCACATTTTTAGCTGGGAAGGTGAACACCTATTCTGATCCAGAAGAAATGAGAAAAATCCAGTTGGCTCAAATTCAGAAAAACCCAGTGACAATCTTGACTGTAATTTTCATTTTTCTTACCTATATTATGTTGGCTGTTTGGGCAATGAAAAAAGAAAAGGCTGACGTAGAAAGCAGAGCCCACACCATTGTCTTGCCTGACAACGACCCCTTTGATAAGGTTTGCTATTTGGTCACCGTCTACACAGGCAGCCGCATCGGGGCAGGAACAACAGCCACTGTTTTCATCCAACTGACAGGGGATCAGGCCGTCAGTGATGTCCATTGCTTGAGGCACCCTGAACACAAGCCTTTCCTCCGTGGGTCCATCAATTCCTTTCTCCTGACTACTAAGAATGACCTGGGAGATATTTATTGCCTTCAAGCTTGGCACAATAATGCCGGCTCTTCCCCTAACTGGTTCCTGAGTAGAGTCAAGGTGGAAAACATATACACCAAACAGTCTTGGATGTTCATATGCCGAAAGTGGTTTGCTCTGGATAAGGACAACGGTCTAATCGAGAGGGTGTTCGTGGCGGTCCAGCCATTGCCTCCTTTAAGCAAAATGGATTTTTTTCTCATCAGCTTTGCCAACGACTTTGCAGACAATCACTTATGGTTCTCCCTTTTTGCCCGTGTGTGCGCCGGCTCATTCAGCAGACTTCAAAGACTGTCTTGCTGCTTAGCCATTGTCTTCTGCATCCTACTAATCAATATGATGTTCTTCACGGCTGACGCGGCTGATCAGCAGGTGTATCCAGGACAACTGCGGTATCTGAGGCTTCTAATAATTGGTGTTCAGAGTGCTTTCATTTCAGTCCCTTTGCAGATGATTATCACAGCTCTGTTCAAATATTTGCAGAAGGAGCCCTCTGATCAGAAGCTCACCGAAACTCAGCAAAAAGTGTGTTGTACTTTAACGGCTGGAAATCTGAGGAACTGGAAAGAACTCCTACAGAAATGTTACCTTCCAGAAACTGCTTCAAGATTCCCAAGGCCTGGTTTTTCAGAAAGCAGCTTTTCCGGTGCTTCCAGTTCCCAAAACCTAGCAGAACAGAAAAACGTTAGGTGGCAGCAGAAAGCAAAAAGCCGCTACAACTGCACAATTCCAGAGGGGGATGCCAATATTATTTCAACAGAGGAGGAGGAGGCTTCGCAAGATGGCCACACCGACATCAATTTTAACAATAATAACATGGAGAAGGAGGTGGAACGCCAAACGAAGCCACTCAGTGCTCCCAGCATGCCTTTCTTCAAAAGGCCTCAGATCATATCTTGGTGGAATAGGTACGCTTCGTGGATGCTGCTCCTGGTTATTTCTGCCACATCCTCTTTTTTTATCGTATTATATGGCGTATCTCAGGACTATGAAACCTCTTTAGAATGGCTCGCAGCATCTGCCATCTCGCTACTTGTCAGCATGTTCTTCCTTCAAACGCTGAACATTCTTTTTTTTTCAGCCCTAAAATCGCTCCATTCCAATTCCTGTGAAAACATTCCATGGTCAATCAAAGAAACGCTCCTAGAGATTAAGCTGAACGAACCGAGTATGAATGCGGACGACATGCGAGAACTGCATTATGATCTCGTGAGAATGAGAGGCACCAAGCAGTACCAGCCTTTGGAAGAAGACGAGATCACCATTTTTAAGAAAAGGGAGAAGATCCGACATCAAGCTTTTGTTTTTCTGAAGGATGTCATATGCCACTTTGTCATTTTAATCCTTGTTTTGAACATTGCCTACTCCATAGAAAACACGAGTTTTTACTACAATCAAGATATGAACACAAAATTGTCTGAGGGGCTTTCTGAAGTCAGTAAAATAAAGGAAATTTATCTCTGGCTCAGGGATGTCTTTCTGCCCCTGATTCACAACAGTCTGGAGCCAACCTTTCTCCCAGAGACCTGGTCCAAGATCTTGGGTTTACCCAAAATGCGGCAGATAAGAGCAAAACATACTAGAAAAGAATGCTTCTATCCGCGCAGTTTTGTAAATAAATTTGTGATTAGTAAAAGCCATTGCCTTCACAAATACGGTGTTGATGAGGAAGATCACAGGAACTACCTTGGGTCATGGAAAAGGCCGGTGAATAAATCCGTGGTGAATCATTCAGGCAATTTCACAGGATTCACCTACCACACAGCCAGACATCCCTGGAGATACGATTCCTACGGAGAGCGAAGCGTGTATGAAGCAGGAGGATATACTTTCAATTTTTATCCAGATGAGACTCTCTCCGAATCAATGAAAAGAGTGGAGTCCTTGGAAGAAAACAGCTGGCTTGATGAAAATACTTGGGCGCTAATCATTGAGATGACCGTTTTTAATCCTGATATGGACTTATTTTGCAGCATATCTGTGATCTTTGAACTTTCTTATTTAGGTCCTATTAACGCAACCTTATGGATCCACTCCTATAAACTCCCCATCTTCAGGCAGCTGGACCAAAGGGAAAAGTTGGTTTTCATCATGGTGGGCTGCCTGCTAGTCTTTTACATCATTGAAGAGTTCTGCGTAGTGGAGCAACAGAGACTCGATTACCTGAAAAATGTTTCCAATTTAATTAACTTCGGCATAAAGGCTGTATGTTGCTTTTTCCTTCTGCAACTCACGTTCAAGTTTAAACTGGCTTCCAGCCTTATCGAGCTTTATCTCCATCAACCGGACGAATTCATCCCCTTCCATAAAGTTTCTTACGTTGATAAAACTTTGCGGATCACTCTAGGGTTTTTGTCCTTCCTCATCGTCCTGAAAACACTCAGGTATTCCCGTTTCTTTTACGATGTTCGCCTGGCCCAGAGGTCCATCCTAGCTGCACTGCCGGGCATTTGCTCCATGGCCTTGGTGGTGGCAGTCTACTTCTTTGTCTATATGGCTTTTGGGTACCTTGTCTTTGGCCAGTATGAATGGAACTACAACATGATGACCCATTCAGCAGAGACTGTCTTTTCCTACTGTGTTTCAGCCTTTAAAGACACGGCTTTCAGATCCAACCGTGCACTGGGTGGGCTCTTCCTGGCCTCTTTCATGATGGTGATGATCTGTGTTTTGATCAATTTATTCCAAGCAGTGATTATGTCGGCCTACGAGGACATGAAGCAGCCGGTTTACGAAGAGCCTTCCGACGAAGCTGAGGTGGTCAATTTTCTCTTCCATAAAATCCGTCGCATATGGGCTTTCGTCACCTTCAGGCCAGTGTCGACAACAGATACGGAACTTTTTAATCGGGTCCTTTTTGGTCTTCCTGAGAGCAGAAACACACATCACCTCGGACTCAAAGCCCGAAAAATAAATGGGCGGAAAATGGTGTATCTTGTCATTTGAGTCCTGGTTTAATTGGGGAAGAACGAGTGGCTCAAATCCAATTTCTAAAAGTCTCATTCTAGGCATTGGCTTCAGCACTGACTCTCTTTGCTTATTCACAGCTCCATTTTGTGGAATAATTATTCTTGATTGCTGGCAAGCATACGTACAGCTAACTGGCTATATGAAAAAATGAATACACCTTACTCTGACTTCTTCTACTTTCACACCTTCCTTCATCATCTTGGTTATGGAGAGACAAAAATGACCGGGACCATGGCTTTTATGCCACCATTTTCAAACTTCTGTATTTATTGAGGCAAATTCCTTAATTTTTCCAGCTGCAGGACTAGCTGACGTTTTCAGCCAAAGCCAATGGCCGAAATTGTCTGAAATATCTTTCTTGGAGAGGAAGAATCTAAACTTAAAAGTCAAGTACTCAAAATTAATGTGAGAAATTTTGACTATTTTTCTTAAAGCTTTCAGAGGGAATTTCATAAACATTAGAGCACCTTTACTGCCAAAGAATGATCACCTTCAAGATTAAAGAATATTTTAAGCCTTGCTTATTTTAAGATTGTTTCATTTTTATCCTTAATCTTTTCAAAGCTTCTATCCAATATTTGGCCTTGACTATAGGAATTAGCACAATAAAACGGTCGGCATATATTAGGGGTGTCCACAAGGATATTTTGTGAGATGTGAATGAGACTCGGGTATTTTGGCCACCTAGCGAGGCTGTGAGGGGCAGAGAAGGCTGGCGGGCTCTGGCCCATGGGGCCGCAAAGAGTTGGACATGACTCAGCGGCTGATCAACGCAAGGTGGACAATAAATAATCAGTGTGCAAGTGCGTGTGCACAGGTGTTTATAGCTGATCCTCAACAGTTCATTTAGTGACCAATCAAAGCTACAACAGCACTGAAAAAAAGTGACTTACGAGCGTTTCCCCCACCCCCACTTACGACCGTCGCAGCATCCCCCATGGTGGCACGATCAAAATTCAGATGCTTGGCAACTGGCAGGTATCTATGGCGGTTGCAGTGTGTCCCGAGGGCCACATGTTCCCCATGTGCAACGTTTCTACAAGCAGAGCCAACGGGGGAGCCGGATTCACCGGAGAACAGTGTCCCTAGCTTAACAACTGCAGTGCTTCACTTAACAATAGTGGCGAGAAAGGTCAACATCGGGCAAAACTGACTTAACGACTGTGCGTGGCTCAGCAACAGAAATGGCGGGCTCAGTGGTGATCCCAAAGTAATAGGGGTTTTATTTGGAACTGGGTATTTTAATTTCAGCCGCAAATTTAATTTGTTTTAATTAATTTTAAATATTTGTTTATATTTATGTATGCTTTTAATGGCTGTACACCGCCCTGAGTCCTCCGGAGCAGGGCGGTATATAAATCTAGTAATAAATAAA
>JANHFO010010074.1:0-11209 GCA_032468095.1 Pareas carinatus | reverse complement strand
TCCAGCCCCCTCAAGTCGGGCCTATCCCCAATTATCCCCGGGTGCCCCTGTCCCTCACTGCTCCCATTATCCCTCCCAAACCCCCTTAAAAGTTTAGTTAAAAAACTCCTGAGTTTGTCCTTGGCCGCGGACCACCTTTCAGGGCTCCAGCGCCCGTCCTCAAGGAGCCATAGCCATGAGAGGGGGGACTCATGCAGCACCCGGAGTTGAGACACAGTGTACATTGCTGACCACCTGTACACAAGAGTCCCCAAGGGGACTCTTAAGGATTCTGCTTTACCTTCCGATGGTATTTTATCTTTAAAACTGACTTAGATGAAACTCACTTTCAAACAAAGAGCAATCTTCTAATTCACACATCCAAAGAATAACACTCATGTAAGTTAAGAGATAATTGCTTCTTATTTCACTTTCTCCCTCATGTACTACTTCAAAATGTGTAGAAGGATTTTTATACTGGGAAGGGTATAGTCTAACCCAGTGTTTGTCAACCTTAGCCAGTTTAAAGATGTGTGGACTTCAACTCCCAGAATTCCCCAGACAGCAACATCTTAAAATGGCTAAGGATGTCAGACACTGGAACTAACCTCACACACTATTACTGCACATTAGTACAGTCGAAACATGCCTAGTAAAACAAAAGTTTCATTTGAATCTCAAGAAATTTCTCATTCCAATCATTTTTCTATGCCACCTATTGAATTACTTACAAAACAAGCAAAGGGAAAAATTGATTTGATAGCTTGCACAATTTAAGATATCGTTTTCCCAGAAAAAAACTCAGCATAAACCCCAACATATACTGAGGGAGACATTCTAAAGACAAATAGCTGCTGTTCCTCTTTCCTCCAAGCTCTTTATCTGCCAAATAGGCGACTCTGAATTTCTCATCTGGGCAACCTTGAAAGTAGCTTAAAAAAACAACCTCCAGTGCTAGCTGAGGCTAACAAGCTAAAAATTTCAATGCAAACCTGTCAGAAAGGCAGGAATAAGAAGGCTGGCCTGAAATGTTCACAGAAAGATCAGTCTGTTCTAGAAAAGGTCTCGTAAGCCACCCTTGCAGCTTGTAGGTAAAAGAAACTGGGGGAGCAGAAGAGAGGCAAAAGACCTGTTGGCACCATGAAGAATTGGATTTCATTCCCTGAAACTTGGAAGCTATTTTTAAAAGTCAAAGGATGGAGTAAAGGGCAAGGAAATGCCATCTGCATTAAATGCAGGGAAGCTCAGAAATAAAACAGATGTACACTGTAGTGTGGGGAATAAGTGATCCTTTTGTGCAGGTCAGGTAGAGTTTCACTTAATCAAAAAAGAGCAATATTACTTGTAAGCCTCCTTGGGCTGTACCATTAAGGCAGCAGATTCCCCCAGGAAAAGTGAGCAGGAAAAAAGTGACTTGTCAGAAGTTAAGAGTTGCCAGGATAACTGTACTAAGCCATTTGCAGAGCAAAATAACCAAGAGCCTTGTTTCCCTTACAGATGAACCAATAAGTTTTAATATACTTTAGTTTGGAAAAATATCATAAGAACCATATAAATATAAAAAACTGAACAGTACAGAAAATGAATGTCATACATGTAGACACTGTTACATTTTCAAGATAGAAAGTGATGGCATAGTGGTTGGAAAGCAGTATTCCAGGCTAATTCTGCCCACTGCCAGGAATTCAATCCTCATCAGCTCAAAGTTGACTCAGCCTTCCATCCTTCCAGTGTTGGTAAAATGAGAACCTAGGTTGTTTGGACAATGTGCTAAGAGAGGGCTGTAAAGCACTGTGAAGCAGTATATAAGTCTGCTATTGCTAGAAGTGACAAATTTGCACAGAAATATTCCTCCCTTCCACTCTATCTCTCTTTTTCTCCAGAAACTCAAGATGTAGCACGGTTCTTATGCCTCCCATCCATATATTATTCTCACAATAAACTTTTCCAAAGCTGGCACCTTCCAGATAAGCTGAGATCCAGTTCACATAATATTTCAGCTAGCATGGCTGGTGTTCATATCTACATAAAGAATCTAGAAGTTCCACTTCCAGCATATCAGGAATGTATTGAATTTGAAATGAATTTTATTTCTATCCCTCCCTTCTTCCGAAGGACTCGGGGCGGCTTAAAGGCAATTTAAAAATACATAATACATGTACAATTTAAAACATTAAAACATTATTAAAAAGGAGTATTAATCTGAAACTTTAAAACACTGTGAGTAAAGAACACAGGATAATAACAGATTGTAAAATCTGGACTGAACAAAAATAAAATGCTGATACAAATGCAAGAGAAGTCTGGAGGGCTTACACCTGAATTTCTAACTCCATTTCTTCAGCCCCTCCCACAAGACAGAGTCGGACCATGCTACCCTTTGAAACCGTTCAGCTGGCAGCTTTTTTTCTTCCCAGAATATCTTTCATTTCTTAACTTTCCTAACTTTTCCCTGGATTCTTGGCATGTTTGTTTGAACTTGAAAGTCAACTGGGAGTTCAACATCATCCCTGAATTGTAGATATATTTGTTCATTATGCTTGAATGCTGTAAACAGTTTACTGTTTACTGTATGAAAGCCGAATGCTGTTAATGGAAATTAATACTGGGGTTAGACCTGAATACACTTTTTCTGATTTGTCACTGTTTATTCCTTAAATTGCCTCTGGTTCGCTATTTATCATAAGTTTTGTCAGTCACTGCAATTCTTCCTTTAAGTCCTCATTTATGAATACATGGGACTTTGGTTTATGTTTTGACTGTTTTTCTATGATTTAACACTATTCTGCGTTTTGTTCCTATATTTAAGTCCATTTTCTCTCTTAATGTCATCTTAAGTCAATGGTTACCTCCATCAACTCACTGGACCACACCCAAGGAAAGTGAGATAAAAGAGTCAAGCTTTCAGCAGGCACTGGATTGGGAAAAGAAGAATTGGGAAAAGAGGAATTGGGAAAAGAGGAATTGGGAAAAGAGGAATTGGGAAAAGAGGAATTGGGAAAAGAGGAATTGGGAAAAGACTGAATGTATCCCAAAGAGCTTCATAATTGAGACACAGCTCCATTTGGGTCTCCCCAGACCTAGTCCAGCATTTTGCCCCAGAGTCAAGTTTATGCTTAGATTCTGAAGGAGATTTTCTTTGCTGGCATTCATGATGTTCAAACTTTGAAAGATGCAATATTCATCTCAAAGCCTTGCTCCAAACAGTAATAATGTTATGTCGCCAGAAATTTTTGATGGGACTGAGGAGAACATGAAAAGGACTCATTCCAAGTGGCGAAAAGTAATGCATGCACACTATATATGTGTAAGTTTACAGTACTGAGAACAAGGGCAGTGCGGTAGCTGAAGAGGTTGATTAGAGCCTGATTCACATTCCAGCTGATCCAGGACTGTTCCAGACCCAAGAGGGTCCTTATCTTGTCAAAAGGTTATTGGAAAAATAAGAGGGCCAGAAGGGAATCTTTGCATTTACTCATAATGGTATACTTGTCCTCAGCAAAGAAAATAAATACAGACAGTAAATAAAACAATCACACCTTCCTTCCTGTATCTGTGGAGCTGCAAAGACAATTATCTGCCACCCAATTTCTCAGTACGTGAAAATGAATAGGTTAGCTAGTAATTATTTAGTTGTCTGCCATATACAACTCTCTACTCAGGGTGTTTTGCAGCCTTTGTGGCAGTTCATTTGATGCACAAGGAAGGTTTTATGCATTCCTTCCACACATCACCACCTCCTGAAACCTCACAGGGAATTGTGTCGGGCTCATGCCTCATATCTTATTGTTCTGTTCAAAAATTCAAAAAAGGTAACTTGTCAGTAGCTCAAGGCTAAGCCTAATACACTGCTCCATATCAATTGAAAATCCCTTGGTAAGACAGTTATCAGAGAGATTATACATGAAGTTTATGCCCTTTTACTGTTTATTGTGATTCTTGTAAATATAGTACATATTTCTTAAGACATTGGATATGGTTGACTCAGCACCCAGTTCATCTTATCTTCTCAACTGTAAAAACTGGGTTCATTAAAGACTACATTCCATAGCTCCATGTATTTACATAGTTCATGCTTCAAGAAGCACCCTATGAAATTAGGAAACTATATCACAGAGAATGTAGAACAACTCTGTCCACAGAACTCTCAGAAATATATTCATACTAACACTTCTCTGCTAGCAAGTTAACAGATACCTTACTGTCAAGTTGATATTCACTGGAGTAATTCTCTCTTGTTCTCTCTGCCCTCAAACTGCATTTAAGGGCTTCTGTGGAAACGGTTTGAGGAGGTAAGTTTCATCAATTGCAACCAGCTAATAATGAAGATCAGCTTCTACTGAGTCTAAACATCTACCTGTGACTTTATGTGCATGTATGTTCCAAGACTTGTACATTTGTCTGAAATGGTACAGGGTCTCCTGCTTGAGTTGGGGGTTGGACAGAAGATCTCCAAGGTCCCTTCCAACTCTGTTATTCTGTTTGCGGTCTGTCTCTCAGGATAGACTGCTGATGACATCTGCATAGTGTTCATAGAATGGCCTTGCCTGGTTGCGACTCCCAGCACAAACAAGCATCAGTTACAGTTGAGCTGTTGGGACAGAGCACCCACAGAGATGAAAGATTAAGGTGAGAAGCTATTGCTGCTGCAATGGTCACTCATGTTGCTTCCGAAGACCCTTCTCTAAATGTGAATACTCCACACACTAGCTCCTGTTTTCTACTACTCCACACACTACTGTGGCACCAAAAATAATAGTATAAATCCATGTTCTCATTCTATGCTGTGAATGCCACCTGGAAATACCAATTCCAATAACTGGGTTCTTCCAGCTGTTCCTGGCATTTCAACTTACCCCTTGCAACTTCTGTTTCATCATCTTTGGCTTGCAAGATATAAGGTTGCTCTTAAACAAAGCAATAACACACAAAGGTATACCCTACTTGTCATCTGTTAGACTAATATCAAAGGAAACCTGCCAAAATGACTGGTTGAGGACCTAAATCAGGATTCTTTTAAACAAAGCTTATTTTCTATCACTGGAGAGTTGTAGACAGGATTTCACAGTGCAACAGGATAAGACTTTGACGATGCAGGTGATGGACAAAGAGCCAGCAGTTCCTCCCTTCCCTTCTCACCTTAAACAACTATAAGGGGAAGGGCTCTGAAGGTACCCAAACCGATAGGTCCTATTGCTGTAATAGGCTTTATCTGGTCTCACATAAAAGGCCAAACAGCAGGGCATTGCCAGTATGGAGCCTCGTCGCCGCCAAGAGTCAAGCTATTAGCCCACGTAGCTTCCCTTCATTATCTTAGGTGAATGTATGGAAGGGGACCCCTCTATTTCTACCTTAAGTTCAAACCCATTATATTTTGCATGTGGAGAAAAAAAATCTCCTGAAATTCCTCTTGGTTTTAATAACAAAGGATCTCTCAATAAGCTTGGTGTTTGATTACTATTTTGCGGCTGAGTGGGTAGAACATTGCTTTGTAATGTTTACAATCTGGGTTCAGTTTCTGGCATCCCTTTAGTTCCCCAAATGTCCTTAATCAAAATGATTAATTAACGTGCTTGGCTTAGTGGGGCTCTTGCTTTTCAGTTGTGTCTTATGCTGGAGATAGGCAACACAACACTCAAAGTTATCAGGGTAGCAGCTGAGTATATCTCTGAACCCCTCTCTGACTAAAGCAATTTCCCAAGACTTGACAAAGGGTCAAGTGCTTGCACATTTATTGCTTTGAAAACTGGACTATCTCTGCACAGTACATGGGGTCATGGAAGACTAGGAAAAAGTTGTCATCGAAAGACACAGTGTTCATATGAATCTGTGGTTTCCTCCAATTGCCTATCCTAAAGTCTGCTAAGCAGAAGAGTCATAATTTTCCTATCCTCACTCAGCCTTTCATACAGTTTTTGCAGACCCCCTATAAAGTCTACTTCCTCTCTCTTAGTGACCTATGCTCCAAAACAGTGTTGTGCCGGGGTGTTGGTGGTTGCTCTGGTCATTTTCCCATCATTTGGGGAATTGTGTGTACATAAAACACTTCCTGAATAATTAACTAATTGCTCTATTATCCTGCTTCTGCACATAAAAGCACTGTTCAAAAAAAAAGGGCAAACATCCAAAACCCAGCAAATGCAATAATTACAAATAAAATAACACAGAGCATTATAAGAGACAGAACTGTGAATAAGCAAGATCTCAGCCAAATTTTGCTTCAGTTATTAAAATACAATGATTGTTAAACTGATTGGACATAATGGCTGGAAGGAAGGGATCTCTGGCAGAAGATTCATGTGAGCAAATTCCATCATGTGGGGACTGCAGTTAGAAAAGAGCCTTTATCCAAACTTACCATCGATGTTGCAATGTTTACAACAGCAGTGTGTGTGTATAAAATGATATTGATTTCATTAGTGCTTTTTTTGTAAGAAAAAAAGTGACAGAACTCACATTAATATTTTATTTAAAAAATGATATATTCAGTTCTTAATATAAATTTAATTTATTGTATTTAAGGCAAAAAAAAAGTGCCGGAACTGTGTCCAGTGCATTCTGTGACAAGAAAAGCACTGGATTTCATGCATCTAAAGTAAAACACCTTTTGCACTCTTTCTGTTTCTTCACAGTAAGAGTTGGGGGAAAAACTGCAATCCTTTGGCAGGATCTGTTCAAATCTATTATAATTTTCCAGACTGCATCTCCTTATAGAAACTGGGAGCTCATCCCTATATATATGCTCAATGCCCATTCCTCAAAAGCCTGCAGATTCAACCTTGAACTGCCTGAAGACAGAAAAAGCTCTGCTTGAGCAGGTAGGCATATGAGTTGTGGCTTTGGGGTTCTATGTCCAAATTACAACAGGGAGGAAACACTTCTGCAATGCTGCCCTAACTTATTGTTATGTGCTTAGGCTCAGCTCGAATTGTACATCAGATTGCTGTATTTCTTTGGTTTGTGCGTGTGTGCCAGAACTGCAGTAATTAGTTTTAGAGCTGCAATCATTAGAGTTAGTTACATTTCAGAAGGATACTTACAGACTGAGGCATGCTGTAAGGTTGTAAGATGAGTTCTCTGATCCATAGTGAGCCTCATTCTATGTTTTTTAAGCAAGGGTGAACAAGCTGGAGGAACTTTGGATTTCACCAATTCAGCTGCAAATAAGCATCTGTACTGCAAAAGCTAAGAATGAGGGCACAGATTGCCCCTCAGCAGGTGATCAGCAGCCAAACAGTGTGTGCAAGTCCTTCGGTAGGACAGTCCACATTCGGTCTTCCACGGGGTCTTCTGACAAGAGGTCAATTTTGGAAGTGGGGAGGAGAGACAGAAAAGAAACGGAAACCCTTGCTGGTTTGACTGCAAGATGTCCTGAGATCTACCAGAAGAACTTGATCTCATCCATCCTAACACATGCACTTCTGATGGACAGCAAAATACCCCCTCATTCACACATTTCCTGCTTCCATCCCTTCCAAGTTACAATGGCAGCACTAAAATAGAAGCCAAACCTCCCACACAGGCATATATTTTCCCATTTACCAAAAGGACTGATGAATGGAACAAGGAACTCCATACTTCCTCATTTGTTTAACACAACAAACGGTAGCTGTATTTCTAATAGCAGTCTTAAAATATCCACTCATCTATTGTCTCCAAAACAATCAAGGTACATAACTACCGGTGGAGAAAAAAGGAGGTTTTATAAATTACAGTCTTTTTGTTTAAACGGAATTTGAAAATAATCTATAATAGTAACAGTTGCTCTTTTAGTCAGAAGTGCTCCAAATATGCTGGAGTAACAGGAGGTCAACCAACATGGCCATTACTTCAGGTCTTAGACTGATGATTGGGCTACTAAACTCATTTCCAAGGCTGTCCTCACTCAGAATAATTTCTACTATTCTGAGCTATTCCAAAGGGGTAAATAGAATTTGCTCTTATTCACAGGACAGCTTGGAATTATTCTTTATTATAATTTGTAAAGCACCATTTCAAACATTTTCAACCAAATAGTTTTTCTTGCTTGCTTGTTTTATTATCTAAACTGAAAGTTTGGATAATGTAGACATATAACTGGATTTCAGGAAGGGAGCTTGTAAAAAGCTACTCAATTTTTCGTACGCTCAAACCATTAAACTCCTATTTTAACATTAGAAATACAGGTAAGCAACATATTTGCATCCTTGGCCCTCAGACTGATACCTTACATGTTCCAACTGTATTCGGCTATGTGGATGATAATCTCCCAATTCATTGGAGAGAGATAAAGGTGTCTTACCAAACTAGCACTCATAATCGTTGTTGATATGCCTAATCGTCACCTGCACACTGAGCAAATGAATTTTTACATTCACACTGGCCATTGATATACCTGAAGGCTTCACTTAATTACAGTATCTCAGAATATTTAGTTGAAATCTATACATGGATTGAATGCCTTTTTATACTCATATTTAGAGAATATCTTCTTTTAATACTCATAGCTAGAGAATGTCCATTTATTCTGGGGTCAATAGGATGTGAGGGAGATCTGGCTATGACATCTGCAACCCATTGATCACCAGAGTTGATTTGGCTGACCTGGATGGCTAGGCGGGGGTCCTCTTCTTCCCTCACTGCTCCATGGGGATCCCTCTTGAAACTGTGCACTTGGAGGAAGAGGACAATCATCTCAGATAGAAGAATTGTAGCAATCTTTGGTCAAGGGTATATTATAGCTGCATTGTGTTGTCAGTATTAAGACAGGTTTGGCATCCAGACATTCTTTTGAGCACCAGTATTAACAAATCTTTACAAATCGGGGGGGGGGATCTAAAGTAATAAAGACCTCATTTAGTTTCAACTGTTCCATAATTTCTGCTGCTTGAACCATCCAAAGTAGACATTAAAAAAACATTCGCACTCTCCTCACAGGGATCCTCTAAATGTCAACAATTCTAATGGATGAAATCCCAGACTGTAGTATAAAGGCAAGCAAAGACTGGTTTATGATCTTATTTGTTTTTACTCAGTTATGCGTCATCCCCATAAATTTTCTGACTTTTTCCATGGAGTAATCTGCTAGTTTAACAGCTTGGCCAACACAGTTTCCAAACACAATCAAGCCTTTGAGTCAGGTTTCCACTGTATTATCACATTTTACAGCCACTATCTATACATTCTAAGAGTCAACACAAGCCAGCAGAAAAAGCATGACATTAGAAATTGTAGCCTGATTTCTCCTTTACATGTTACTGTGAGAAATTCCACCAGTTGATTTTGTTCACTGGGAGTTCCTGACTATGGAATCTCCTAAGTAATCAGATGGTAAACCAACAAAGCTTATAAATGTCAAAAAGTCAAGTAGGTCAAAAGCAATGGGGGAAAGTTAAGGACATTGGGCCATGGTTTGGCTGTCCCACCATCCAAAAATGCTTCTTCGACGCACTGCATTTCATTCCTGAAATCATACACCAACAAGTTTCTTTTGGTGGAGCTTTATCATTTTTATCTTTGATTTAAAATCAAAGTTAATAAAACTCTAATTTGAACTTGATTTCTGATTATGATACCAACAAATGCATGTAGTTTTTCTTTGCACCTACATAGGATGTTATTCAAATTCCGGGAATTTCCAAGTACAAACCATGTTTAGCTCTGATGAGGTTTTTCAAGTTCAGCAAAGTTAACAAAGTTTGTCACCTGTTATCTTTAAAGATGATGATAATGCTCCCTGTGTTAAGGATCTCACAGCTTTGTTATTATTGGTAGCAGCAAGATTAGAAGTGGTTAAGCACTGGAAATTGGCCAATCCACCAATATTCTAAGAGTTAAGAGACTAGAATTTAGACCATTACATTATCAGTAAAATTAAAACATATGTTACATATGACTCATAAAATCAGTTAATGTAAGGTTAGAAAGGTATCTTGGAGATTATCTAATCAAGTTCCTGCTTAATGCAGGAATCCATCACTACATCATCCTCAACAGATGTCCATCTGCCCTCTGTTTAAACATCTCTAATGAAGGAAAACCCACCTCTTCCTTAGGCACTTTTGTAGAGCTGTACCATTTTTAGATATTACCTAATCTCCGATCGAAATCTAGTATCTCATGATTGAACCTCATTGTTTCTTGTCTTCTGGAACAAGTCTGAACAATTCCTGCCTTCTACATGACAGCTCTTCTGATAACTGAAGGCAGCTCTCATGTCTCCCTGCAATACTGAATCACAGTGCAGTCAAAGGAGAGCTCAATAGAGACAGTTTTACAGAAATACGATTTCCTTTTATTTCTTTTTCATGTAAAGAAAACTTTTTATATCAATCTCAACTTACAGCATTTTTTTTGAATAATAGCCTTCTTTCAAATGGTTATAGGGTTGTGGTTAATTGTAAAAAATGATTACTATGATTTGAATCAAAGTAAGATAAAAATGCTATAATGCAGTATAAGGACAGCATTTAATCAACCTCAACTACCATAATCTTCTTCAGGAAATCTTTTCTGACTTCCCAGTTGAGAAAGCAGCCCTGGGTTTTCATCTTAAGATTCTGAATATCAATCAGGGCATGTCTTATTAAGAAATTAAGCAGACATGCTTATTATCTAAGATATCATTTTGGAAGATATTTTATTCTATTCTAGGTGAGCTAATAGAGAAGGTGATATCCATTAAGAAGTTGGCCAGGCAGCAATTTTTTCTTTCCTCCATTAACATTTTTCAGAATGTATCAGTTGGTTTCAATAAAAAGGATAGTCCCCTTAGGAGATTTAAGAACAGATGCCCAGTAGCTGATCCAAACTCTACTGATTTAAGGATCTTTTCATATATCCAACAGGGTCCAAAATATGCAGTATGTTTACATAAACATCGACTTGAAAGCTACTTATAATATGTCAACCTCAGTTAGACATAATCTATGAGAATTGAGAAATATGTGGAAAAAATTGAACTGAAGCATATGCAGTATATAACTGAATTGGATTTCTAAGTGGAGGAATGAATTTGGGATAGAGATAAAAGGAGAGAGAAACATAAAATGACATCATTGTGGGAATTTAGATTGCTTGAGCAGGCAGAAGAGACAAATGAGTTTAGTTTAGTTTAGTTTTATTGAATTTGTATATCGCCCTTCTCCCCGAAGGGACCCAGGGCGGTGAACAGCCATTTAAAACACATAAAAGGCAAAAACAATCACAAACAACAAGGGAAAAAACAATAATACAGAATTTTAAAATCCAA
>JANHFO010010071.1:234394-246064 GCA_032468095.1 Pareas carinatus | reverse complement strand
GAGAATTGAACTGCTGAACTTTTGATGGCTAATGGCAGATGGCAGTCAGCAGAAATAGCCTGCAGTGCTGCTTTTAAATCATATCCTATCAGGCTTTTCTATTGCCTATTCATCCCATATCCTTTATAATGCCAGGCTTGAAGGTTGAAGAACATCCTGAAATTCATTGAATGCATTTTGTGCATACTGCAAATTGTTGCGGGATTCCATAAATTTTAATTCTGAGTTCTGTGACTGAATTTGTACTTATTTAGTGAGACTTCCCTTGCTTTCTCTGTGTCTTTCCAAATCTGCTGCAACTCTTTAGAACAGATTTCAGGACTATGAGAAAGGGAGGGAGATGCATCTATTCCATTGGTAGAAAGGTATGGTCAAATCCAAATTATGTGAACCAAGGCTAATTTCTAAGTTAAATAGTATAAATTGTAAATGAAATAAGAAAATTCTTAAGCTTTTGGCTTAAGTATTATGTTTCCCCTTAAAATGGGTAACTCCTTGCCAAAAACTATGTCTCCACAATCACTAAATATCTCTGTTACTTCCAAAGATGAAAATTTTGTGGCTTATTGTAGGGAATATATATATATATATCCTCAGTATTCTAGTGGTTGTTAGTCTAACCACATCTTTGGGAAGTGAGGCTTGATGACAAGTTTAAAAAGGTTTTTTTACAAAGGTTTAAAGTGTTTCTTTTCTTACTCAGGACTGTCTGGTAGATGAAGATGGGCTTTTCACAGAAGCTGCAGGTTCAGAGCTCCAAAAGAAAGCTGTTCTTGGAGAAGGAAATGAGACTGGTTGGTATTACACTTTGTACTATAAATTGGGTATGGCAGAGTATATCGACCTATTTTCTTAGACCAGAGATGGGCAATTTCTTTTTTCTTTCAAGGTCCACATTCCTAGCAGAATAATGAAGGATTACATGGCTGCCTCCAGTTATACATAAACCTTAGAAATCTTTATATAAATTACATGCGCATACACAGATGTAAATAAACAAGCATAGAATATATATCATTATATCTGTATTAGACAGGGTTAGACCAAAACTACATAGACCTGCCATTACCCTTTTCTTCCTTGACACAATTCCTTCCTTACACAGTAGACTTTCAGAGGCTGAACAAAATTTTTTGTCAGAGGTCTGAATTGACTGCCTACAAAAGATTTCTGAATTAAAGCTGAAAATAAGTAATATATTGTTACTCTTCCATAGTCATTGACATGCTACAAGAAGCAAAGAATTTATTAAAAGAAGAAAAATATGTACACAACTATCCCTATGAATGGAGGACTAAAAAACCTGTGATTATTCGGGCCAGCAAACAGTGGTTCATTAATACAGAGAATCTCAAGATTGCTGCTCAGGTATGTAATGTGTTTCTGATATAAATGGATCTCCGTAGTTTTCATTACACTTAATGATACGTTATCATTTTTTATCATTCAGTTTATATCATCCATGGTTTGCTTCGTATCTACTGAGCAACTTCAGATTGTGCCACTAAAATTCATAATGTACATTTTTCCTTTTTTTGTCTTTTGAGCAAAATCAGTTGTCTCAAAAAACCTGCTAAAATTCTGACCTCATGTTATTACATTACAGCCATAATCTCTGAAGCTCTCTGAGTTTCAGTTGTTAAAAAATAAATAAAAAGTATGGTCTCCAACTGGCAGAAGACACTAATTTCTGTCTTAAATGATCAGCTGTATGAATCTTATTTCTGCATGCCACTAGGTGGAGTCCTGACTTTTGGTCTGTATGTGATCAAATGAAAGAAGTATTTGCCTGGTTTTCATGTAAAAGAATTTATAGAAAGCTAACATTAAAAATCATACAGACAATAAGAAGCATTTATGAAGAATTAAATGGTTCTGGGCTTCTCCCATGTTATTTTAGCAACATTTGTGAACATAAATTGAATTTTTACATGCATAGTATTTGAAATATTTTGAAACAGTGTATCTTGGAATATCAACTTACCATCAGAGTCAGCATTTTTTTTTAACTAACAATCCACTAAAGAATAGTGATTCGTCTTCTTCTCTTAGCCTTTAAACTTTGGTATTTCCCTCACATCTTTTCTGGGTCTTTTTCAGGAAGCATTAAAGAAAGTAAAAACTGTCCCAGCTTCAGGAATGAACAAAATGCTAGAAATGTTGGAGAGACGGACCTACTGGTGCATATCAAGGCAGAGGCGCTGGGGTGTCCCCATTCCAGTTTTTTACCATAAGTCGACAGGGGAGCCTTTAATAAATAAGTAAGTATCTCACACACCTATGGTTTTTTGGGTGGGGGAGGAGAAAGATAATAGGTATGGAAATACTGTTTTCATTTTTCAACAGAGCAGTAGTTTGCAATGTAGATAAGTGCATGCTGCACCATTTTTTGCATCTGCTGTTCCGGTGATAAAATTGCTTTGGTATGGGTATGGAATAGAGTGCTTTGGTATGAGTATGGGAATTACAACTCCTGTTCATACGTGGTCAAGAAATTATCTCCAACCCCTCTGAATTGCCTTTCACACAGAGGTTGATATGGGGTGTAATCTTGCATGGGGTGTAATGCTTTCCTGGTTCTATGTTCATTATTAAAACAGGTGAGAAAGTGCTTGTGATAAAGCGATTTGTGTGCACATCTACCTTCTTATACACCCCATGGACATAGGATGGTGGTGTTTCTAAGTAAGTAAGTAGTGTGGATGTAAAAACTAGCTAGCCAAAAGCACATTACAGTGAGTGGAAAAAAGTAGTTGAGTTGTCTTAAGACTGAACAAGTGTCAATCCTTTTCACTGGAGATCACACACACACCCAAAAAAACCCAACCTTAGAGATAAAGGATTGGTATTATTTTTTGACTGGACAAATGTCTCTCAAGTGCAATATTTTAATTATGTGAATGAAATAATGCTATCATTCATAAAGGTGCAAATAGAGAGGTGTCCTTGGGACACTACTGAGAATTCTGCTAAACCTGATGGACTCGGAAACACATGTTGACAAGCAAACCTAAATGTTTTGTGTCATTCTCTCTGGTGTTCTCTTTTTTGTATTTGCTAAGAATATGTAATAGGGAGCCCAGTAGCCTAGTGTTAAGGCGCTGGACTTGTTGACCAAAAGTTGGCAGTTCAAGACCGAGGTGTGTCCCAGCTCCTGCAGACCCAGCAGTTCGAAAACATGCAAATGCAAGTAGATAAATGGGTACCATTTTGGTGGGAAGGTAACGGCATTCATTCACCTCAATGTATATTCATGCCAGACACATGACCACGGAGGTATCTTCAGACAATGCTTGCTCCCTCGGCTAGAAAATGGAGATCAGCACTGTCCCCTAGAGTTGGACGGGGAAACCTTTACCTTTTTAAGTGTGTGTCATATTGATTTCATAAGTCTATGATGTGGTAAAGGGCCTGCTCATTTGATTGGCTATGCGTATCATTGCAGCAACTATTGGCAATGTTGAGGAAGAGAGAAGAGAATTACATAGTACATACTGTGTTTCTTCGAAAATAAGACACTGTCTTATATTAATTTTTGCACTCAAAGATGCGCTAGGTCTTATTTTCAGGGGGTGTCTTATTTTTTCACCGAGGCAACCCAGAACCAGAAGTCCGAGGCCTTATTATCGGGGATGCCTTATATTTCAGTGAGAGGCAGAACTGTAAGTAGGTCTTGTTTTCGGAGGATGTCTTACTTTCGGGGAAACAGGGTACCAGGATTAATTAGTGGTTTTGTAAACACATGTTGATAGCAGGAGGGGAAAAAAACTCATGGTAACAAGGAGAGTAATGGCTAGACAATCAGTAGACATCATGTATATTAACATTATTAATGTTTATTAATGCCTATTAAAGCTAGTATCATTTATTGACAGAATCCAAGTGTGCAAGAAACTCCAGATCTGATTTTTTTTCTCTCTTCCTTACCCACCTACAACTTTACTGTCCTCCTGTCTCTTTATAGCTCCTTTTATGTTCCGAGGAACACAAAGAAACATGACATATGGATAAAATCCAAGACATATTAATCTTCTATTATAAGTAGTTTATCTTACCTTATTATAAAATAAAGCCTGCTCCGTTATAGATCTGGAGCCTGATATGAAGAAGCAATGACTCTAGGACTATGTTCAAGGTGTTGATTGTCTTCTTTCCCTCTTTCTTGGCCAATAATCTGCTGTGTACCAGCAGCATACAATGGCACATGACTCAATCCATTGTCAGTTGTCTGTGTTTCTTAGTCTTTTCAGCTGTTGCCAAGATGGCTAATTAAGTTCTCTTCCAACTCTCTAACATTTCCTCTTGCCCCACCTTCCAGTGAAAATTAAATAAAAACCTGTGTAATTCAATCATGGCCAGCACTGTAAAGGAAACAGCTACAGGGAACAGAACTAGTCCCTGTACATGTGGCCGCAATAGAGGTGAAAACCAAAACAACCACTGAAATAGACTGCCTAGAGAAGTCTTCTTTTCACAAGGCTTCTCTATGATATCTCTACTGCAAATGAGAAAGAATTAATGTAACTGAACTACACTAATCAGGGTTTCTTAACTGCGGCAGCTTTTAGATGCATGGACTTCAATTCCCAGAATTCCTCAGCCCAGTATGCTAGCTTGAAAATTCTGAGAGTTGAAATCCATCTTAAAGTTGCCAATATTGAAACATGATAAGGGGACAGTTACTATATTCCTACATTAAACTATAGCTATTTGGAGTCAAAAATAGCCCCTTCAATACTGACTATGGCCCTGTCATTTGAACTTCCTCATATGATTCAATTAAACATCTTATCCATAGCCCTGAAGGGAGATACTACTGGTACATGACGTCTCTTAGTAACATTGTGAAGTCCTTGGTGCTCTCTGAGCTTCATTGTTTGCTTGCAGGCATTTCGTTATCCAAGTGAGTAACAACTTAGTGACATTTCTAATTATTTTTCTATGTTAATTGAGTTAAGCAGGGTGGGATTGCTTAATCACCCCGTTGAACCTGGGTGTGCAAGACCAGGAAATTTCAAGCCTGTATTTGAATTGTCTGACATTACTCAGCTAGTTGCCAACACCTGTCAGTATTTCTGAGCCATAAGCAAAGCATGTTTGATTGCATGTTATGAACTTGGCTTTTAGCTTCTGCAGTCACCTTGATTATTTATGAGGCTTGCTAGCTTCCAGTGAGATTTGATTAACGCAATGCATCTAGAAACATTTAAATGCCATTCACCCTGTATATGTAGTGACTTGTTTAAAGCAAAGGTGTCGTGGAATTTAAATCAATAATACCATTTAACCCAGTACCAGAACATTTTAAAAATGACTATGAATAGGGACACGGTTACTGAGTTCTGAGGAGCTGCAAAACAGTGAAGGGGATATACTACACATGGGTGGTAGGTCTTTTCAATAGGTGGGATATTTTGATGTGTGCTTGTTTTTCAATTATGGTAAAAATATTTTGGGACTTACAGTAATTTTGGGGGAGACAGAACTTCACACTTCAGAATGGCAAAAAAAAACCATGTTGTCAGTTTTTGGTAGTTACAATATTTCCAGTGTTGTTCAAGAAATCCTTCCTAGGCATATTAGCTGTACATCTAAACCAGCTTCCTATCTCTATGTTAACAAAATTCTGAAAGTCATTTGGGAACTATTCAATTTCCTATTACCCACTTATAATGAAACTGAGATTTATCATGGGTTTTATTTTATCCAGTGTCTTCATTCTAGAGTTTTTCTTTGCTTAATGGGTGCTTGGCTCTCAAATGGCAAGGTGGCCAAGAGGTGAAGATGCTCGCCCCCCCTCTCAGAAGGTTGAGAGTTCAATCCTAGGCAGTGACAGATGTTTCTCTCCTTGAGTGCAAAACAAAATTATCTGCTGCAAGCTCTACATAGACATCAGGAAGGGCATCTGGAACCTTCAACTCCACTCAGTTGCCCCAATTCCATCCCGATAATAGATTACAGTGTGGTAAAAAGGGGGGGAAACGGGTGTTTGACTCTTGTTCCTTTTTTTTGCCCATCATTAGTTAAAATCTAATGTTTTGCCTTGTGATGTTTTAGATGTATCTGATTGGTGCAAGTCTTTTGTTGAGATTATGGCCAATACAAAAATTAAGGTGTGAAACAGCCAAAATAATCAGATGTAATCAATGGATACACAAAACTTTTTGTTAGGCTAAAAAGAAACAAGAGATGGTCTTTTTAAGAAGATGGCAACACAATTAAACCAAATGGCCTTCTCTCCCAGTATTATAAACCTTATTTTATTTCAGTCAGGGACCTTTCCTTTTTTAATGAATTGTGCAGTTTAAGGTGTCAAATATTCAGAATAAACTGCAGTAAAACATTATGTTCTCCAGGGAGTTAATACAGACAAATCAAGCAGTAGAATATAATTACACTGGAGCATTCTCATCCTGAAGAGGTACAGAAAACCCAGCCTTTTTTCCGACTTCCCAATTGTAGAAAAAAAATATCCATGCTCCAAGCTGGATCGGATAGATTAGAACTCTGCTTAAGAAGCAAATGCAAATTTCTAAAGCTCTCATGGACTTGCACTTTTATTGGTAAATGAGAGAGATTAGTCAACTGCAAGACAATTGCAAAAAGTTTATTTCTCCCCCTGCCAAGAAATAAGTTTTTATAGAACAGTGATGGCAAACCTATGGCACACGCGCTACAGCCTCTCTGCTGGCACGTGAGTCAAGTTGCCCCGACATCAGCCCCAGAGCTAAGCATGCTCAGAAAGGAGTAGTAGCTCCAGGCGATGATGTCACGGGCCCATGTGCATGCTCAGAGTAGTGGCACCAGGTGATGATGTCATGAGCAGCGACTCATTAGCCGTGACTCATCTGGGCACTCGGTGTCTAAAAAAGTCAGCCATCATTGTTATAGAACCTCAGTAAGGAAGAATAAAGACAGAAATGCTATGAGTCAAATTGCCTTTCATTTTTTTAAAGTAGCACATAAATGCAAATAGGGTTTGCTGGCTAAACCTTTGCTCAAGCAGCAAGAAAACAAGCAATCCCATTTTTCAAAGTGCTGAACAGCACCAGGGCTAGCTGATGAATGCAGATTTTTTTTCCTGTGATGTGGCATTTTAATAAGAAACTGAATGGCTGGTCAGGCTTCAAAGGGAAATCTTAATTCTTCATCCTGTTGAGCTCTTTTCCTTCAAAGGAAATAACAGTTCCCATTTTGCTGAATTGGAAGATCTCGCCCACACTCCTGGAATTTTTTATGTGAAACTGAAAAACAAGGGACTACAATTGTCAGCTCACCCTAATTCAAGGGAAAGAGCAATTTGCATCTTCTTTGGTTTTAAGTTCTTTGCACTCTTCAAGTTTTAATTTTTAAAGAGGTACTGCAGAAAAAGAGGTTATGTTTATTGGAGAGGAGGGGTTAAAACCAGTAGAAGGTGCTTAATGAAAACCACTGTATGGGATTTTACAGATTTTAGTTTGCAGTTATCACAGGAAGCCTATTAAAATCTACACGACAATGTATAAATAATTGTTAATTAGGAAATGGAGTGAACATGGTGCATCAATCTCACAATTCGTCTATATTAATCTTGGTGATGATTATCAAGGCTTTGCTGTGTATTCTGATTTTGCACTTTTAAAAGATATTAAAGAACTGTGAACAGTGCAGAAAGAGGAAACTACCATATAATCAGGGTCCAAATTATATATAAACAAATCCATACTTTGCATTTTGTTTGAAAATGAAAAGTTACTATTTGAAGATAGAAGTTTAAGTGTACACCAAGACTGAAAGTGTGTCCAGTCACATTACCAAAGAAGAATACTCATTTTTAAATTTTCCCCCATATTTCATAGTATGTCAAGTGGACCCAATAAATTCAAGGAGTTGTATTTGTTGATCTCAAATCAGCTTGCTTCAAGTATGACTGAATCTGGAGCCAATCCACAACAAATCCATGAGATTCTTGTCATCAAATACTCCTCTTTTTTGATAAGAAATTCACAGATTTACCTGTCAATGGCCTTTTAATTTTAACAGCTGAATACTGGATGTACATATTCAGAGAACACATTCCTTCTCATTACTGGTAGTCCAAGGAAACTACATTCTTTTCCAATCAACTTCTGAACATTATACAATCATATAGGCAGAGAGCTTATTGGCAGAGATCTGATCAAGGCAAATACTCATTTTCATCTTGCAGTGTTATTTTCAATTAACTAAACATCTAATTTAGTTGCCAAAAAATGTACTCTTGCCCAGGGCTGCCTTATGTGAAGGGTAAGGTATTACCACTGCTTCTCATTCTAAGTAACTAAACCAATAGTAATGGCAATTGGTGATGGGACAAGTCCTTTATCATATCTGAAGACAGAAAGCTAGGTTAGAAGATGGGATTAAAAAATTTTTCCTCAAAATCTCATTGTCATTCTCTTCCGCAGCCTGTTATCTAACGAATGGTATGACCCTGACATTTTTTTTAAAACAGCAAAGACATAAAAGAACATTCATGCCATTATATAATACAGAATACTTTATTGAGTCCAGGAATAAAAATACATATACCAGAATGTATACAAAAAAATAGATTGTTTTTCAGAGGGAATGTCGATTTCTCTAGACTGCTACAAGAGAGTAACAAAGGTTTCAATAAGCAAACAATACTCTTTGTTTAAGGTAATTCCTGTTAACGTTATAAATGCAGAAATGTAATGCATACAAAATTGAGCACACTTTAGTTAAAACAAAAATCATAGTGTACGGACAGAGTTAGTTCCTTGTTCAGTTAGAATTCACCTCAGTATTTTTTTTAATGAAGAGTTTTATTCTGTAAAAAATAGGTGGGGGGGATCAAGTTAAGTATGCTAGACCAAACATTTGAAAAAAAATCACCATAACAAATATACAAATGCAAAAAAATAACATCAATGTAATAGTAATAGTGCATGGAGGTTAGTGTCCTACAATCAGTTTCACCATTTGTTTCTTTTATTAATGACCTAACAGAAGTGCCTCAATGAAAATAATATTATAATTGTCAGGAATCTACAAATTCAACTGAGCGTTTGGGTATAATGGGGGGAAAGATATTTAATCTAACTCAAATAAAGGATAAGACTGGAGAGAGAGAGAAGATCCTTCCTTGCTCCCAGTGAAAATAATTCCTTATATGTAAGTCTGAGATAAATGTTTGGCAAGAGTGAGTCTGGCTGGTAATGTTGCAGGGAACTGGAGATGGAATAACCACAGGTCCAGAGAATACCACACAATACATCACACTGGAAACCAATTCAAACTTGTGCTTTGAGTCAGTGAGAGGACTAGCATGAGAGGTGGGTGAAAAAGAAACTGACAGGACAACAAGAAAAACACTGGCAAGGTGTTTTATTTAAAAGGAAGAAGAAAAAAACCATTTCTTCTTTTTGGCAGCTGCTCATCAGATTCTGAATTCTACAGCAATGGTGGTGACCATGTGCCTCTACCTTTGAGTCAATGTTGGCTCTTGTAGACTGCCTGGACATGTCTCTGAAGTTTCCTTGGCAAGATTTTGGAAGGGGCTTGCCACTGCCTCCTTCCCAGGGCTGAAAGAGGGTGACTGGCCCAAGGTCACCCATCTGGTTTTGTCAAAGATGGGACTACAACTCCCCGTTTCTCGCTTTCTAGCCTGGTTATCTTAACTACTTCTACAAAAGTGGCTTCCAATGGTGGTGACCACAGCTCATGAATTCTGGCCATAGGTGAAAAATGAGATGTGGTGATGCAGTGATTTACAATGCACTATTGCAGGCTAACTCTGCCCACAGCTAGGAGTTCGATCCTGACAGGCTCACGGTTGACTCAGCCTTCCATACTTCCAAGGTCGGTAAAATGAGGACCCAGATTGTTGGAGTCAATATGCTGACATTTGTGAATCTCTCAGAGTGCAAAGCCCTAGGAGCGGTATACAAGTATAAGTGCTAGTACTATTGCTATAGGTGAAAATTACAAATTAATAAGCTCTAACCCAAATAGCAATCTACAGCCATGAAGGAAACAAACTGCAAACAGCTTGGCAAACATTAGGTTTTGCATCCTTTTGCTACTTAGCAAAAATACCTGAAGGGCAAAAGTATATAAATACTAATACTTTCCTTCCTTAGTGTAACTACTGTGCAAACCCATCTTTAGCATCTTGGGACTGAGAAATGAGGATGTCCTTCAGAAGAGAGGACTGGGAACAACAATAATCTCTGACAATAGCAACACTAGTAAAGCTGGTATCTGAACCAGGCCCAAATCGAAAAAACTGAAATGCTTTTTCCTAGGCTTCCTGAATTAAGTTTCCATACATCAGTGTTTCTCAACATGAGCAACTTTAAGTTGTCTGAACTCCCAACTACAAAAATTCTGGGAGTCAAAGTTCACACATGTTAAAGTTGCCAAGGTTGACAAACACTAGCATACCGGATACAAACTATCAACTGATACTATCTCTTCATTGTTTATGTCTGCTCTCTTTCATCCCATTGCCAGGTACCTTACAATCTCTTACATTATCTCCATGGTGTCTGAACAAATGTGCTCAAGCAGGTTCTCCCTAAAGAATTTCCACCATGAAGATAGTTTAGATGTGATCAGGGGCATCCACAGAAGTTTTTTGCTCTTATCATAAAGCACTGTTGTGTCATCAGGCCAGTCCATTTAATAATGTATAGCCAAAAAGGGTGGTGTTTGCGTCTACTTAGCAGATAAGCCCACCAACCCTCTTCTGTAGACATTGTTGTATGCAACTGCCTACAATAAAGTTATCAATGGGCATATAGACCAAACCATGTTTAAAACCTGAATTGCTAAAGGCTTCAAATAAACTGTCATTCGATGGTATCTCTCTGCATTCTTGATCAAGAAATAAAATCAGCAAGATGATCCCAAGGAACGACCCTTCATTCATTAAAATAATTTTTAAAAGATTAATAGAAGAACACTGAAATCTCTCAAGATTTTGAGAATGGGAAGACACACAGTTCATTGTGTGAAATCCTGTTTTCAAAGAAGAGGAAAGATTGCCAACTACTCAGGATAGTTTCTGAGCAACACACTTGTAAGAACTGTAGTTTGGAATTAGGTGACCCTACACTGAACTGGAAGCAATTCAAATTATATCTGCTGATAACAAAATGGAGAAATCTGATTTACTATTCAGTAAATAAATTCTGAAACCATATAATCCAAAGTTTATAATCTCTCATGTTCCAAAGTAACATATTTATCTCTAGAAAATACATGGTTTAAAACAGTTAAAAGTAATCAAAGTTACAAAATTAACTCCACATATATAATGGACTATCAGATGTACATTCAAATTCTATCCAAGCAAATTGTTCTTTTTTTAAAAAAAAAATGTGATACAATGTCACATTTATGCAGGCATTACACAGATAACAACAACCAACCTCAAAACAATAGTAGTGCTGGTCCATGAGGAAAAAAAATCTTACATCCTTAGAGAAACAATACCCTTTATTAGGAAAAATCAAAATAGTACATAAATGTGTGCAAACCTTGTTCAAAATTCAGTAGACAACATGTTGCAAAATGTATGTGTGTTTGTGTGTGTTTTCGTAGATTTTCATGGGTACAGGTATGTAGGTCTAGTTGTGTTTGGGTCTTTTCCCGTGTAAGATTGAGATATCTTGGCGACGCCTA
>JANHFO010010071.1:199172-211306 GCA_032468095.1 Pareas carinatus | reverse complement strand
TTGCTCGCTTCCTGCCGCGCACTGTAGGCCACCTGCGACTCCAAGCGCTGCAGGTCCCACGATCTTCACGCCATTTACAGGGACCCTAATAGGAGACACACACACACACACCCCTTCGGAGTCGGTGCCTGCAAAAGCCTCCAACAGCGCCCAAGCCGGGAGTTTCCGATGCGTGACTGTACCTTTCGGGCGCCTGAACGCGAAAAAGTGGGACGAGCTTTTCAAACACCCCTTGCGTGCCGCGATCTCAGCCCTGCAGCCCCCCCCCCGACATCGAACAATCCGGGGTCCTGCAAGGCAGGGCGCGGAGGACGCCCGGCCACTTGAATCTCCGGCAACGGAGGCGCGGAGGGCAGCGCCAAGCACGGGCGCCAACGCCAGGTTTCAAGCCTTCTCCATTGGATTCCCGGTCGCGGGAGGAAAACGCGGAGCCCGGCCAGCTAGCCAGCCAACTCGGGCTCCGCCTCCCTTTGTATTCCCCCCCTCCCTCGGCGAAAAGTGCCCGCGCCGCCCGGGAACGCTGTGCCAAACGGCCGCGCGAAAGGAGGCTGGGCGGGAGGCGAAGGGGAGCGCGCCCCACCTCACCTGCGCCGGTCGCGGGGCGGGCGAGCGCCGCACCTGGCCGGCCTCGGGGAGAGAGCACAGCCGCGCCGCCCGCTCCCTCGGCGGGTAGGATGTGACTTTTTCTCGCCGCCTGCCGAGAGGAAACGGGGAGAACCGCGAGTCGCGCGATAGTTGAGCGGAGGGCGGAAGGGGGGCGCGTGGACACACCTCCCCTCCCTCACCTGAGTCTCCTCCCGCTTCCCCTTTCCCCGGGCCCTTCGAAAGGCGCGCCGCTTTCCTCCCGCGCCGGCCGCCTCTTTGCGCGCGCGGCTGGAAGGAAGGGGGGCGCGCGCGTGGAGAGGTCAAAAATAACATTTTACCCTTTGCTTTAAAAGAAAAGTTCAAGAAAAGGTGATTGGGAGCTTTTCTTACGCGAAAGGCGCAGTTTACCGTATGGGGAAATGGCAAGTTGGTATGTAATAGGAATAAACAGTAAAGAACGTAAATTAACAAATTAGAGGGGAAATAGTAGGAAAAATAGGTAGTGTCAGTCCAAGTAAAACAAAGGGAAAGGACGCAATAGGAAGCAATCTGACCTGATCTTGTGGGATCGAGTTGCTAAATATATTAGGGTCTCTTTTAAGCAAAAGCTTAAAAATCAAATAACTTTATTTTGATTAGGAAAGAGTTTCTCTTGATGCAAAGGTCAGCAATAGTTAAGGGTTAGCTCCTTGCCAGCAACAACCTTCATCTCTGGAATAACAGCAAAGCAAACCTTGTTGCCAAAGAATATGATGCAGGAAAGCCTCATTAAGGGAAGAGAGGATGAGATGAACTTAGCCGGTGTAACAGTGGGGGGGCAGTGCTAAGAAAGAAATGTGGATGAGAACATGCACAGGAGGGTTGAAGTATGGTTGGAAGGAGAGATAGAATATGTGATGGAGGGATGAGCAGGTTGCAAAAAGGAATACGTGCCAAAATTGTTACTTGTTTTCCCATCATGATGTGTATAAAGCTAAGACAGCCTTTTCTTTCAGTGTGCCACTTCCTCTAAACACTGCCAAGAGGTGAATGTGGTCACCCGCTTCCTTGCTTAGCTAATGCAATAAAGTGTGATTTTAATTTCTTCTCCTCCAACCTCCTCTTGAATGTTCTTTTTGGGAACCCACAGCATTCAGGTATTGGAGAGGAAGGTTCTATGGATGCTCCTAGGACCTTACAAATACTTGCAGGGAAATGAAGATGTTAAGTATAATTATGTATGAAAGGACTAAACCATGTCTTAAATATTGGTAGTGATGATTGTGTCATCTCTGTTATTGTACAAAAGTAGGAATCCATAAGTTAGTAGCAGTTCTTTTACAGTCCATTGAATGGTGATAATTGAAGGACCAGCAATACCCTTTGAAGACAGTTGTGTAACCTCCTGAATGACTGATCCAACAGGATTTTTTTTTCTATTAGATGACAATATTGGAAGGATATAGAAAATAACTGAGTCCCAAGAATGAATAAGAAGGGTGCCCGTTTGGTGGAAATCTACTTAGATTTGTTGTTTTGAAAATAAGATTCAAGCATAAATCTGTTCATGTGTAGAAACAGAAATAAATCAATAAGTGATCTGATTCTTTATAATAAAAAAGCTAAAAATGGAAAATGATCATGAAGAAGAATAAAAGAAATTTTCCTTGCTTTTTTCTCCATTGTAGAAAATAATAATATATTGTCTAGAACACTTAGAATATATGAAGAATGGATGGAGTGTTTTGATTTTGTCAATGCTTGGAGCTGGCCCGGATTTCAGCTGTATCAAAATCAACCGAATAAACATCTGAATGTCAGATGTGAGCAATTTCCACATTTCCTGTTCCTAGGGTAAATACTGTTAGAGAAAAAACAATTAGAAAATTAATTTTAAGTATTTTTAAAGTCAAAATACATGTCTGTGGATTCTGGATAAGAGTGGACCAACTATTTCAAATTTGAACCATTATACATTTATGGTTCTTTGTTATAAAGCCATTTTAGAAAATCTTCATTATTAGAAACTGAAAATAACAAAACTTTAAAACTCTCAGAAAAATGTTAGCAACAAATGTTTTTGTTGCTGTCATCATTATTACAGTGCAACTGAAATTATAATTCAGAATTTCTTTGTTACTGGGCCAGTTACGACATAAACTTGTTACGTAGCCTTGAGCCAGACATGCAAACGCTGTGCTGGGCCTTTGTGAAATGGAGATAGTCATAATATTTAAAATTCTTGCAAGTGTTCATTAGTGTAAGTAAATTGTGTTGAGAGGCACACATAATTACAAGCTGAGAGTGAAAGCTCTGAGACAATAGAATTGGTATCAGCACCTCTCCCAGAAAACATTCAGGGACTTCATTCCTCACTCTTATAACAAACATGGATAATGAACTCCAGCAAGTGGAATGAAATGTTTCTAAGCAAGATAATTTGCAGAGCCACAGAACCATGATAGCAGTTCTCTCTTCAGGGTCTGTTAGCTTCAAGTTATTGCTTATACTGAGCTGGCCAAAAACAACCTTTAAGATTGTTCAGTTGATAATGTAAGCATATAGAGCCCAGTTAGGTCACATCAACCAGTCTCAAAAATATTAATTGATACCCGGCTGGGAAGCCTTCAGAAAATGCCAATTCTTTGAGCTAGACTGGGAAGTTAAAAATAAAAAAAGTCTAGAAAACAATAGCAGGCTATTTCCATATTACCAAGAATTCTGTGGAACATCCACATGCAACAGAAGTTAAGCACTTTGCTTTTTTTTCTTTCCAACCAGTTAGAACAGTGGCCCCCAACATTTTGGGGACCAGAGACCAATTCCATGGGAAAAGGTTTTTCCGCGGACCGGTAGGAGTGTGGTTTTTAAGTTTAAGTTTATTTTTATTTAGTCAAGCATATAAGAGAAAAACAAGTAGGGACATACTATATAAATATATAGGTATAGACAGGTATTAGCATATGCATAATACTAAATGAGTGCAAATAAATGGGAACAGTAGGACAGGGATTGTAGACACGCTAGTGCACTGATGCATGCCCCCTTATAGACCTCTTAGGAATGGAGTGAGGTCCACCGTAGATAGTTTAAGGTTAAAGATTTGGGGGTTTGACGGTGTAACAACAATGTCAGGTGATGAGTTCCAGGCATTGACCACTCTTACTAAAGTCATATTTCCTGCAATCAAGTCTGGAGCAGTTTACTTTGAGTTTGTATCTGTCGTTAGCCCATGTATTATTGTGGTTGAAACTGAAGTAATCATTCATAGGTAGAACATTGTAACAGACAGTTTTGTGTACTAAACTTAGGTCAGACCGTAGGCGGCATAGCTCTAAGCTTTCTAGGTCCAGAATTTCAAGCCTAGTGGCGTAAAGTATTCTATTACAGGCTGAGGGTTTGCGTGTTGTCTGCAGCGTGTGAATGGGGCTTAGCTTGTTTACACAGCCTGGTTGCTGCCATTCCACAGCCCAGTGCCAGTCCACGGACAGGGGGTTGGGGACCCCTGAGCTAGAATACAGAATGTGGAAACCAGAATCATGGACAGAGGCTTGGCATCATGCCTCTCTAGAGCAGAATAACTCTCCAAAAACTGAATAAAAAAAGGACCGGACTTGATCTTTGGGAGAAAATGGTGAAAGAAAAATCAGTTTCAAAAATCAGCCATGTTTTCTTGGAAGCAGCAGAGGAAAAATATGCCCCCAAGTTCACCCCTCTAGGAAAGGCCTTTGGGTAGATGCTTGGAAAGTTGATCACTGTTCCATTCTAAGCCCTCCTCCTTGTCCTGGTTACATGATCCATCATGGAGCTATTACAAAGCTATTGGTAAGAATCCCACAAGCCATGTTCTGCCTACTGTCCTTAACTTATCAATATTATTATTTCCTAGCCAACAGAATGTTGGAGGAAATTGATATAAAGGGGCCAGCACTCCATTGACAGTCCATCAACAGGAATGAGAACTGAACAGAACTGGGCCAAGTTTGTATATGAGGAGTAGCTGGCAACAGAAAAATTGGATTCAACAATTAGTCAGATCCCAGACACTGAATGGGAGAGGTGGTTAGCTGTGGCTTAAAAATGTTGCTGACTGCTCCCTTTGAAGCTTTCCCTCGGCCGCCTTTTTGATCACATGACATGGAGCAAAGTGTAGCAGCCTGCCTTGTGCTTCCCAGTACACATGTAAGGTACACATAGACTCCCCAGGAGGAGAGTAGAACTACACAGACACAACACACGGCTCCGTTATAGAGAAGAAATATAGAAACCTCCAGTGGCTACTCTTAATAAGTGGATTGGGAAGGATTCCAAAACTTACACTCTGCATGCTTTCTCCTGTTTAAGGAATATAAGGTATCGCATAGGTGAAATGTTTACTTTTTAAGTCTTGTAAATATCATGACTTATGCATCTCACTGCCCCATTGTAGGGTCAAAGTTTTATTTCCAACCGTTTTGAAGCTAAGAAATTCAAAAAATTGGAGTGTATCTGTAAAAATGTTTAATAGAGTTTAAAAAATAATTGGACAAAATAAAACATTCCTAATTGTGTGTTGTTTTTCAACACAGAACAATTACACCTTCCGGCGGTTTCTTAACCTCTCATGATCTAGCCAGAAATGTCTAGTTATATATTGATGTGTAAAAGCAAAAGGTTGAGGTTGTAATGCTATTTTGTACTATGCTGGAAGAGTCCGAAGTCAATGTTTTTTTGCCCGTTTCTTTTCTTTCTTTCCCTATCTCTCACATTCTTACTCCCACCTTCCTTTCCCCCCTCACAATCTTTCATTTTCATTTTCTTTGTATTTTAACATTGATAAAAACAATTAAAAATATAATAATAAAACCTCTCAGGATCTAAACATATTATTTAAAAGGTTATAGTTTTATATATGTATCTCCAAATGAGTTTGGAAAAAGTCATGTTTTCTACTTATAATTTCTTACCAGAACAGTGTGTTGTTGAAGCCGAAATAATATGAAGTGGGAAATGAGTCCTTAGTGGGACTGACTGAAATCTCACACAAATTGAACTGCAATAAAATAAAATTTGCTGTGGACCACCAGCTGTTCTGCTAGGTCAGTGGTAGCCAGATAATTAATTCTGATTCTAGAAAAGAAATCTGTTTGAATGTGTGACTGCAAAAACTAATTATCTTAAATCGTGTGGAAAAGCACAAACCTGTTGTCTCCAAAAGTCCTTTTTTTAAGCATAGCATAAATATTGAGTTGTGTTCTCCTATGGTTTGACATATGCATTTTCTCTGGCCAACATGTTACTGTTTGTAGAAATAAATGGCATTAAGATAATACCTGATGTGCTTTTAAACTAACTGTAAACTACCAAGAATGGCCCTTATATTAGTTAGATATAGTTTGAGTTAAGCCCAATCATTATATTCTTTCCTTGGAATCCAATTTCTGTTAACAAACTCTATTTTGGATTAATTTCTCATCTGAAATATTAATAATACTGCATTTATAGACTGTTTTAACTTCTACTTAACACATTATATGCACTCAGAAATTATATTTTATAAACCTAGCCTGTTGCAATTTAATGAATAAACCAAGACTTAGCATTAAGTGCGATTCCATTCATTGATTGCACTTGAAGTTCTTTCTAGAACTGAGAGTACCTTTAAAGAGTTGATTGTATTTAACTTTCAAACCCTGGAATTTTTTACAGATTCTTGACAGTCTTACAAGTATGACTTAACACTGGTCACTTAAATGCTGATATAAAAAATGTAATTTATAATCAAGAATTTATTTTTAAAAGGAGTGCAGGCCCGGGAACTCAAATGATCAGTTTCACATTACTGCAGTAGTTTAGTCTTTCTGGAGGCTGAAGACTGCTATGATCACTTAACAGGTATTAAAATTGCTCATTTTTAAAATAATTTGCGACTCACAAAACATGCAAATTTTCCTATCTTGACATTCTTTCTCAACCAAATGTCCTTCACATATATTAGAATAAACATCTCATTGCTCCCAGCTAGTATGGCTAAGGAGCAAGGCTAACTTAGATGATAGGAGTTTGTATTCCAGTATATCCAGAAGGACAAATCAAAGTGATATAGCTCTTGCATTAAATAAAACAACGATTTGATCATTTCTTCACCAGACGATATCACCATCCTTATGCAGCTGTGTAAAATCAGGAATCTGGTAGCTCCTTTTCTCACTAACAAATTTTACTAAAAGGCATAGATTTTTCTGGATTGTAGCTCAGTTCATGAAATGTATGGAGTTGTTGGCCTAGCATCTCTCAACTTTAACAACTTGAAGATGTGTATGGACTTCAACTCCCAAAACTCCCCAGCCAACATGCTGGGTAATTCTGGGAACTGAGGTCCACATCTTCAAGTTGGCAAAACTAGACTTATATAGGATTTAAATTTGGGTTTAATGTGGGGGAAAGGGAAGGAGCAATGCATTGAGGGTACATCAGTCTAGGCATTCAGTCTAGGCCAGTGATGACAAAGCTTCTAGACACTGAGTGGCCGAATGAGTCGCGGCTAATGAGTCATGGCTTGTGATGTCATCACCTGGTGCGGTTACTCCTTTCTATCATCTGCATGGCCTCATGATGTCATCGCCTGGTGCCACTACTCTTTTCTGAGCATGGTCAGCTCTGAGGCAATCCTGGAGCGACTTGGCTCGCATGCCGACAGAGGGGCTCTGTATGCCCACTGCGACACGCATGCCGTAGGTTCGCCATCACTGGTCTAGGCATTCAAAAGGAGCTTCACTTCAGATTTTCAGCCATAGGTTTTGTGTATAAATTTTCCATGTGCACATATACCTTAATTATGCAAGATTTTTGATCAACAGAATCTGTATGCATATACCCAGGCATTAGACAGATAGGCAGACAGGCACTTGGATGCACCAATGAAAAGAGTAGACATAAGAGTATTGAGTATGTTAATATTGTGATTATAGACTGTGTAATTGCCAGCACTCTCTTAAGTTCAGTTAATTTTGAAGGCCTCCACAGAGGATAGTACACCATTTGTTCCAGAGATAAATGGCTGATAAATAGGTTACTAACATCAGTGACATTTAAGAGGTTTACCTGTGAACAGATTACAGTCTAGGTTAGCAGACAGAGGGTGATCTATAGAAAACCAAACACTGTGTACTTGCTCAGAAGCAACTGAGACTTATTTCTAGGGAAATGAAAATAGTAATGCATGCTGAGTGCAAGCTCTATTGAAGCATCAGGACTCCTTTCTAATTATGTATATTACACACACACCATTTGAATTAAAGCTTGGGTGTACATAGTTAAATAATGCCAAGAATGATTCAATGCTTATTTTCACTTTTGTAATCCTGCACTCCTATAATTAAGACTAAAATCCTGGATATAGATTTCAAACACTGGATTTGTGTATCAAGCAATTTCTTTTAATAGTACACATTATTCTAGTTACATTTTTAAAATGTCTCTCTTCTGTGGTAATTAAGATTCTCACTCAATACATTGATAATCGTTCATCTTTAATTTTTTCCAGGAATCTGGTCACTTAATTTGTTAACTGATTTATATTTTATTGATTTATAGATTAGTAGTCCATTAAAAAGACTTCTGCTTGGAAAATGTAGCCCAGCATCAAAACAGCTCTGCTTCTCCATTAAAGTTAGAGACTCCAATACAGTATATACAAATTTTTTCCTTTGAAAAGACACAATCAAGAGATAAACTTCCTCCCCTATTCGAAGTTAATAAGTGAACAATACACAAAAGAGTACTTTTACCACAAGGGCAGAATTTAAAATACTTTGGGATGTGTATATTATGCAAATATGAAAAATGGAAATTCATGAAAAAATATGCAGTTCCCTTACACTGTCACATGTAATTTCATCCTAAAACTTACTTTTTTCTGCTGTGACCATCAAAAATACCTTCTATTATTATTAAGCATTTTGAACTTTACATTAGTTTCCCTAGGCCTTTCAAGTGAAATCAAAACTAACTTTCTCTGTTGTTATATTTAGTCAATTTTTAAAATCTATTTTAAATCTTATAAGCACTGGAGTTCCTTTTAAATTGTGTAGCCCACAAAATAAATAAACAATTCATTAAATAAAATAAATAAATAAATTTGCCATAATTTTAACATTATATAGCAACATGATTTTTCACCAGGAATAAATGAAATGCCAATGTGAAATTCAGCTTTCAATCACCCTTTATATTATCAAAATATTAAAGCTGAGCTTTGATCACACGGTCAGATAAAATTTTCCTCAATATCAGTGCAGAGACTACCTCCTTGCTGAATCATAGAAAAATGGCTGAAATGAAAATCAGAAAATGTCCACCCTAATGTTTGTAGGTACAGGTTATTTCTACTTTGAATATAATTCATAGTTTGTTGCAATTCTTCATTTCATGCTAGGGGGTTTTGTGAGAATTGTTCTTGGAAAAGAGTCACTTTTGTTTTTAAGCAAGTGCCATAGAGACTGACAGTTGAATTAGGCCTGTTCTGTATGGCACATTGTGTGGCATATACCACATTGTGGCACATTGGCATAGAGAACTGACTTTCCCAAAAAATGAGCAAGTATTATCAACACAACAAGCCAGTGCAAACTTCCTATTTGGCCAAACAGGATACTGCATTCTTAACTGTTTTACACCTGTCACACAATTATTTACAGTGACACAAATGTTAACCATCTATTTTAAGTAGCAGCAAGTTATCTGTGATAGTAAAACTCTCTTGTAGTATCAGCACATTAATGACAGGATCACCCAGGGTGCCATTTTGCTCACAGCAATTGCTCTGATCACATTTTGGTTTCAGATGATATACGTTTTATATTAAAGTTGAATTAATCTAGATGATAACTGCACACTCAGAAGAGCTGAAGAGCCAGGCTCTTTGTGATCTCTTAAGAGTCCACACTGTCTTGATGGCACATAATCAACCAATATCTGACTGTATGAACAAATAACTTTCATGCATCTAAAAATTTATGTTGCATGTAACCCTAATTTCTGAAGAGTTTTGAGCATCTCTATAGCGTTTTGATTTACATTTTTCTTCATAGGAAATTAACTTAAGTTACCTTGAGTTAGTTACTTACTTAGGTACTGGGAAAGTAAAAAATCAAACCAGTTACTTCCTAATTGCTGGCCAAGCTCATCAAGTACAGAACAAGAAAAAGTATTCAAGCTTCCAATGTTGGCAGAACTATAGAGCTAATAAAGTCCACCATTTTTTTTCAAAGACACTCAGCATCAGCTGCCTACCACATTCAGCATAATGTCAACGCTGAAATCCAGATCCCTCCATTATGCAGTCAGGTAAAGTGCAGCAAAATATTACAGAATCCATTCACCTTTTTTCAGTGGTTTCTTAATTGATGCCGTTCTTTGCAGCTCTTCTGTTGCTATTTATTTGTTTGTATTTGTCTGTTTGGGCAGTGTTACTACTAACTTCTTTTGTGGCTCTTTTCTTGTCCCATTTAGCCTGTTTGAAAAAGAGTTTTAAAAAATATAATTTATGTTTAGAATATATAACCCAGAAGTAAATCTCTTAAACAGGAAAACAAGATTGAAGAATAGTTTTTAAAAAGAGACCAATTAAATAGTGTTCTAACAGCACTAAAACTTGATCAATCTCTAGATTCTAGTCTTAAATTAGGTATCATAATCTATTAATATAATTATTTCAACTCAAAATTTACAAAAATCAAGCATAAAAAAGGACAATTCTCCTAGTGGGCATGAAAGAATGAAAATTATAAAAGATCTGGAGCTTTTTCATTCAGAAAACAATCACAGAATGTTAAAGAGTTACCAAAACCTTGAAGATCACCTAGTCTAGCCCACTACAGTACTACTACGTCATACCTCAGAGATGACTAATTGGCCTTTTAATCATCTTAACTGAAGGTCAGTCGATAAGGCAGTTTGGTTGACGGATGAATAACTATTACTATTAGAAAATATTGCTTGATGTCTAATAATCTACTCACACATTATTTAAACCTATTATTTCTTGCTTTGCCTTCTTGAACATCTCTGAAGAATTCCTCAGTATTTTATATGACAATCCTTCAGATAGTAGAAATATAGTAGAAGATAAGTATCATGATTAGCCATGGCATTCTCTCAGGACTAAATATATTCAATGGCTTCAAGCATTCCCCATATCATTTGCTTTGCAGCCTTCTTAACATCTTAGCTGCTCTCAATAAATATCTATACAAGATGGTAAAAGAGCAATCAATATTTATAAATGGAAATAGCTTATGGGGAGTCCCCACCCCCTCCTTCGATAATGTCAAAGATATACTGCATAATAGCATACGTAGATAATGGAATGGCTCCCCATCTCATCACATTTAGAATTACATTATACTCTCGATCTGCCTAAAAACATTATATGTAATAAGACTTCGCTGTTTAGTCCTCTGAAGACAACAATATAGTTTTTATACAGATTAATTCTGACTGAATCTATTCCAAGTTCCCTATAATGGTGGGGAAGATTAACCCTTACTTCTTCAATCTGAGAAGATCTGAATATAAAGGATAATTGTGCCAATGGAGGTGGCGCAGAAATGCCTAGCTGAATGCTTTTTTTCCTTATAACTGCAGAAATACTGTGCAGCTTAATTGCATTTGATTAAAGGCTCTTATGCAGGATTGCTCTCCACCATCTGAGGATGGACTCTGGTGTCATACTGTTGTCTATTTCAAGGAGCTAAGACGATTTATTTTTTGCTCTGCACCAGCTGATTGGCATCTGCAATAAAGGTGGTGGCTTTTGTAAATGACTGTAGCTCTACGGACCTTGTTGGTGTATTGGTGCCAATTGTTGGTGCCAATTTCCGCGTTGGCAGACATTTTTGCTTCATTCTGCCTCCCAGCTTCTGGCCTCATGCCATCATCCTCTTCCCATCCTTGACCCCCTGCTCTTAAAGTGTTCAGGATCCCGCTTCCGGACCTTGTGTTTTCCCATCTATGTTGTTTAGATTTAGAACTTGCCTTCTCTACTCTCTCAATCCAGTTGCTATAGCAACATGAAACCACATCACAAAGTACCTAATGGCAAAATTGTTTTACCACAAGGGTTTGTTTTTTTTTGTAATGCAATAGTGGAATAGCAGTGAGGTGGTCAGGAAGCCTTTGAATTTTGTTTAGATTCTATGCCATTAATATTTCACCACATAAACAGAATGTAATCCTACACTCACCTCCGAGGTCCTGAAGCTATTTTGTTGTCTCTGGGCTGCATTTCCAGTGGTGTGAGCTGATACTTTTGCACACTGTGTGGCACAATGAGCTCTTTTTTCAGGAATAGCCATGCCGCTTGAAATTGAAGACTTTGCCATGCAGGTCTGGGTTGATTTGCTGTCCTCCAAAATTCCTGAAAACACAACATTGCAGAGTGAAAGCCAAAAATATTTGTTACTATTTTATATATGGTATTTTCCCGGCTGAAAAGGAAATGGACAACATTATTCTGTTTTATAGAACAGAGGTCTCCCTCCTTGGTCCCTTTAAGGCTTGTGGACTTCAACTCCCAGAATCCCCCAGCC
>JANHFO010010071.1:122739-134812 GCA_032468095.1 Pareas carinatus | reverse complement strand
TGTATGTAGAATAATTGAGTAGAGTAATAAGCTACTCTATTGAGCATGCATGTCTTTGGTGCAATCTCTGGACTACAATTTGGAAGGGAGCAGACAAAATCTTTGTCATTAAACACTGCCTTAAGCAACAACTGTGTCATACAACTATCTTTTCCACCTCAAATGCTGGATCTAACTAGTATGTAGCTGTAATATTAACAACTATTGATAGATGTTTTCTTCATGAAATGTAAGTTGTGATAGTCATATTTTCTTCATATAATTATATATATATATATAAATATATAATTTTATCTTATTATAGCTCAATAGCAAGGCCTCCACAATTTTATCAAGTTGTAATTGCAGCAATTTAGCAGAGAACTTTCAAATGTTCATCTTCTGTTTTTTAGATTAATCGGGTTATCATTCCGCTGCTTGGTACCTACTTTCCTGAAGAATCTGGTGTAACTGTGATTGCAGAGCCTGGATGTTATTATGTTTCTTCAGCATTTACTCTAGCAGTTAATATTTTTGCAAAGAATGCTGTTCAATCTGGTGACCCTCTTCTCAAATGTAAGCAAAATCTGGCAAATATTTAAATTGGAGTAAAAACTGCAAAGACCATACATTATTCTGGATCCTAGCTTGTCAAATGATCCCCCTTTTAAATTGTCCAAGTTTTTCTTTTAAGAGAAGTCTTAACAGAAGTTTATAGAGAATATTTTGAAATAAACATTTATAAAGGAATGATAAAATCAAGTTATAAGAAGTGTTTCAAAAAGCTAAATTTCTTTGAGTAGCTTTGTAAGAGGTAATTAATAGAACAAAGGACCCATTTAGTTAGCTGAATAAGAAACAGTCCTTAAATTGCTTTCTTTAGTTGTTTGAAAACTAGGTCATACTTGAAGAAGTTCAGGCTGAAAGTTTTAAACCTGTAAATAATTTTCTTGCAAAGTAATTTTTCTTCCTCTTTGCATCATATGTATGCAACACACTTTGACAGTGCCAATCTCAGGCAGTTTCTGTATCCAAGGTGATTTTTTATGGGAGATACATTCTAGACTGTATTGCAACAGTAGAACCATTCATTTGTTCTGAGTTTTTTCATAGTTGAAGAACATTCCATGCTTGTTTATAATTGTTACCTACTTTTGTCTTTTCATTCTCATTCTCCCTGTCAAATTATTATACTTTCTTTTTTGTTCTTCAGAATCAATAAACTCTTAGTAGAACTTCTGCTAGGTGTTTGGACTATAGCATCTCAAGGTCTTTTCAAAAGTGCTTGAAATACAACAACAAGCTTTTTCCAGCTAATAATTGTTTGCTATCCTTTCTCTTCCTTGTCAGAGGCTATCCCACTGACAATTAAGCCACACCTAATTTCTAAACAGGAAGAGAAAACACACCTTTCCTGGCTTTGACCTTTTCTTTAGGGGAAAATACTCCTTGTAAGTGATGAGTCTGCAAGTGTGCTGGGTCTATTGTCCTTGCTTCTAGAATGGATAGAGATGGGGAGTAATCATCTGATTCAAAACAGCACTTCTTGAAAATTTCAATTGCTTTAGCCGCCTTGAGTCTATGGAGAAGGATGGCATATAAATACGAAAAAATTAATAAATAAATAAATAAATAAAGTATTGATATATCAAACTTGTACTGGCATATTCTCAGAAAGGTTTTCCAAACACCTTCTGAAGCAAAGCAAAATAAAAGAAAGAAGCAGTTATATAGCTAATTGAACATATGTTGTCTTCTCTGGTGCTTGGGTCTTTTTCATTTATAATTGGGGCTGTCATTCATATTAGGTTGCTTATCTGGTTTCTTGATTTTGCTGTAAAGATTTCTACTTCGTCTTAGCCTTAATCCCCACACTTGATCATTCTGTAGTTCCATGATCCCTATCAAATCTACAGCTACTTTGATAAGCATTGTTCAGTTACTGACATTTCATCTGATCGACTATCTGTAACTTTTCATTTAACTAGAGATCAGTAGTATTAAAATCACAATTGTACGTATTGTAATAGGTTTTCTGTTTCATTTTTGCAATCACTGCCTTGGAATTACCAATACTTCAGCTAACCCATGTGTATTCACAAAAAGTAATATTCTGATTCTGTATCATCTGATCCTCCTTTATTTTCCTCATTGATGCCACTGTATACAATCAACACAGTTTCCTTCAAATGGGAGTTGCCCCATATGAAGAAATTGCTCTGAGGGACAAGTGCCCCTGACTGATCCAGTAATTGAAAATATTCAGGGTTCAAAAAGTCCTTGATATTTATTGTCTTGCAGTTCTTTCAGGTTTTTTAATCTAATTTTATTAAAGATATTTTTATAAAATAAACTTAATACATATAAAGTACAATAATATAAAGTAATAAAAAACGAGAAAGCTAAAAGTGCAAAAAATGGAAATGAATGGGCCTCCGATTTCCATCGCAGAAGTTATAAATACAGTTATAAGTTTGTCTCTTACTGTATATTATAACATACTTCTTTTTGTAATTGTTTCTTATAGTTATCAAACCATAAATCATACATTTATTTTTTCTGTTTCATGTACTTGACTGGGGTTTCCAGCCGATACATGTGAATGTTGTCTTTTCTATGATCAAATAAGTCAATTTAGCCATCTCAGCAAATTCTATGATTTTCACCAATCATTCCTCCATTGTGGGTATTGCTAAATCTTTCCACCTTCAAATTATATTTTGTTTCAATTTTTTTCAGATATTTTTCTTCTCTTTTGAGGAACATTTGCTCCATCTACATTCCATTCCAAGAGTCTGCAATCTATCAAGTCAAAAGTCCCCCAAAAATTCAATACATGTAGTGCCTAAATTGATAGGCACTTTCAGTTTCCTGTTGTACCCGTTGGAATCTGTAGTCCCCTCTAACTCCTCCAATTAATTTAAAAAAAATTCCTCACCTTTTGAGAAGAATTTGGTCAAAACTCCTGTAGTTTGAAGGCAAAAATCTTGCCAAGCCCAAGAACAACATAGAACAGTTCAGCCATGGTTCAGTTCTTTATTTGCTCACACAGAATAGACAAACTCTTACCAGATTATAAACCCTTGCTACTCGCACATTAACAGATATACCTTGGGAGATGTGTGGAAGTGGCTAGCGTTACTCTCTTTCTCTGACTCCTATGCAGCTCACGCTTTCTGGAATGTGCTCCCTCCTTTGTGGGAAATAGGTGTTTCACTGTAGTTTATCATCCTAGTTCCCCCTCCATAGACACCATTTCACAAAATCGTACCTTCCAATTTGTTCCTTTTGAGCAGAATCTTTTTCTGCTTTAAATTATCAATCCCTCTTCTCTTATGCAAAATTGCTGTTGGAATTTCCTTAGGAAAAATTATATCTATTAATTTTCAATCCTGAATTTAAATGCTGCTGCAAAATTGATCCCTTGTCGTCTTACAAAGTGCACTAAAATTAACATTTATTCTTGCAGGTCTAAGATTTATTCTATATACTTCATCAATTTCTGTCTCGATATTCTCATCTTCCTAATCCAAAAAATTGCCATGGCTTTAGTAATCTTTACTCTAATATCTTCATCAATTTCCTCTAGAATTGCTCCAAGTCTCAAACAAAACTCATCTCTCAATTCTGATAGAGCTAGACCAGTGATGGTGAACTTTTTTGAGACTGAGTACCCAAACCCCAAAGCTCACTTATGTATTGTAAAGTGCCAGCATGGCAACACACACATCCCTGGACAACTTAGCCCCCCAGCGACATAATTGAAGCTTGTTTAAGTATTGCACATTTTAAGTGTGATATTTGTTCCTGCTTTTGAGAGAGATTGGGATACGCACAGAGAGAGAGAGAGAGAGAGAGAGAGAAAGGAAGAGAATGAGACAGAGGAAGAGAGAAAGAGATAGACAGAGACTGAGAAAGAGAATAAAAGAGAGAATAAAAGAGAGACACATGCACAAAAACAGAGAAAGAGACTGAGACAGCAGGGTCAGCCAGCTGGCTGGCCGGCCAACCAACCAGGACTGATAATGGGTACTGCTCACCTGCCTTCGGCTTCTCCTGGTGGCAGTGTGCTCCCCCAGTGCCCGAGCGACTTCTCCGATGGCCAGAGAGCATACTGCTGTTCCCAGAGAAGCCTCCGGGGCCTCCGGCTTCTCCAGGAACAGCAGAATGCTCTCTGGCCGCCTGCGTGGCTTCTTTGGAGGCCCAGGAGGCATCTCCGCGGGCAGCCGGGCACTTCCCCCACTGTTCATTCTCCTGTCAGCGGCGGGCCTCTCCTCTGACTTGCTGCTGAAGTTTTTTTTTTTTTAATCTTACCCTGATGCTTAGAAAATCCCTCTTTAGCTGTAAATGCATCCAAAAGTGAATAAGAAATGAGGGTTGGCTCAACTTTGTCTGTATAATGGGCTCTATAATAGACTGAGCTTGGTTGAAATTCCTCAAACTCCCAGCTGCTCAACTTCGGAGCTAACACCAGAAACCTCAACCGGTGCAGTCTGCTCATGAGAAGCAGCTACCTGGGGTGCAAGTGAGCAATCTCAGAATTTCTCTTTTATCTGGAAAGACTTGCGCAGACCATTCTGGCTGCTGATTCTACTGTAAATGTCAATCCTGTTGCTACAGGGGGTCTAGCTTGCCATGATCCTCACTAGAAGCTCTGGCATTTGCAGTTCTTTTAGTTTTATTAAAGGCTTTTAATAGCTTATGACAAAAAGATTCCTATTTTTTATCTAGGGAGACTGGAAAGCCTTTACTGTGTTTTAAGTGATTGTTGTCTTTTTTTTAAAGAACTCCCCCACAAATTATAGTGGAAGCAAGATTATCAGCATAATTGGCCTCATTTCATACTGACAGACAGGGAAGACAGAAAATCAGATGCCACAGCACTCTAAATTTATACTGCAACTGATCTTTATTGTACATGTTGAGTCTTTACCATTGTTATTTGTGGAATGAAATGCCAACCTTCAGAGTATGTTTACTGGCGGTTAAGAAGAAAGAAGCAAATTTGGGGGTTTTTTTGTGAAGGGCCTAGATGTCTTGAAGCACCAGATTCAAAAATATAAGTATAGCGTTAAAACAACTATTTTGGCAGGAGTGGTGGCCTTAGCAGACATGCCTGGTTATAGGTGCTTATGATATCTTAAGAAATAACAAATTGGTCCAAGATTTCATCAGTCTTCTATGTTCAAAATTACAAAATGCCGTAAAGAAAATCGGCATTAAATTGTCATTCTCTAGTCTCATTTCTTGGTATTGATCACGCCCTAGACCATCTGCATCAACTTCTGTGTAGCCAAGGAGTTGTTAACTTCTTTGTCTGATTGCCTTCGTTGTATTCTTCCAAACAATTATATAATAATCCCAGATTCCATCCTTTCAATGAGAAAGAAGCACTGTGTATCAGCAAGCATTTCCTCTGACTTAAACATTCAATCCTATATTTTTGTTATTATTCAGGTGGGCATAAATTAAAATAATAATAAATAATTACTTAAAACCATTGGGTCTTATTTTTATGTTGCAATTTAGCATTGACAGGAAGAAAGAACCTTTTTTTTGAATTGGCTGAGATTTTTTTCCAGTTCTGCTTTCTTACATATTTCAGTGAATTGGTTTTTCCATTTTTGGTTGTCTGAATCCTTTCACCTTGCACAAATTGTTTTGATTAACCTTTTTCTCTAAAATCTCAAGGCCAATTAATTCACTTCTTTAAAGATTTATCCAGCAATCGTGTCACCCAAACCTGAAAACAATCACTACTCTCAATATTTCTTTCATCCTGCTAAGGACTTAAAAATATTTTGAATAGTTGCATTCAGATATGAGCGCTTAGTCTGCAGTGGATTTGGGGTTCTTACTGGTTCTTGCTGTCCTGCTTTCACATTTGAACCTATGATTTTTGTCAGCTGTTTACATTTAAAGTGGCATTTCTTGTGCTAATTTAGAGTTATCAGGCATGGGAACTTTATTCTATAAACACATCCTTTTGTTCATTAGCTGACAGCTTCATTGGGACAGGTTCTACAACTGTATGTGTTCAGTGGCTCTAGGTTTTATACTAATGACCACACTTCTGTGTCTACCGTATGCTTTTCTGTTAACTGCCTAGAACCAGGGAAAGTCTTCTGTCAACCCTAACCCTACCCAGTGGATCCAGTGTATAATCTGTTGTATTATACACTTTTCAGGGCTCCTAAATCAGTGCATCTCACCAAGCAATGGTTTTGTAAGGAATGAAACTGGCAACCATGCTTTCCAGGTCAGGCAGAACCTTTATGGCAATACTGAACATGTGCCTTTTCTAGACCATAAAGACAATAGCTTATGGCAAGAAAATTTAAATCCTGGAACAAAGTCATACCCCGATTTTTGTGTATTGCACTCAGATCTTCCATGTGAACATTGCTTCATTTTCTGCAACAAAGCAACTAATCTAACTGTGTTGTGCCTGTGATATTTTTGCAAAATAGTCTTTCAGAAGTAGGGATTTGGGTTAGAAATCTTAGAAAATTTACACTTTAGGAAAGGTCAGCCAGGATTCTATTGTTGTCCTTTCATGGTGTTTCCTATATTGACTCATGAAAAGTAGTCATATTTCAGCTTTCCATTCTTATAGAACATTATTTGATATACAGGTACTTTTGGCGAGGTCTGTACTTTTTAACTTCTTTTTGCCTAACATTGAGTTAGCTTGCTAATTGCCTACCATAACTTGGAATTTACTGTGCAATTTGTATTTGATCGTTTATTTTACAGTGGAAAAAACCCAAAATGATGAACCAGTCTTCATTTACTACGTGAATGATGGTGTTTATGGTTCTTTTGCAAGCAAGCTATCTGAGAACTTGACGACTATTCCAGAGGTTCACAAGGTAAAGGCACACTTATATGCCACAGGCTAAAGTCTCTGGTGAATTGCTTTGGACTACTTTTTGCTATCATTTGCACTACTCTTTTAAGTAAGTTGTTCAACAATTGCTGTTCTGAGTAATACATAACCATCAGAATTATTTTTATTTAGAAATACAAGGAAGATGAGCCTCTGTTTCCAAGCAGTCTTTGGGGTCCATCCTGTGATGAGCTTGATCAAATTGTGGAAAGCTGTCTACTCCCTGAGCTGAATGTTGGAGACTGGCTGCTCTTTGACAATATGGGTTCTGGTTCTTTGGGTGAACAACCTGCTTTTAATGATTTCCAGAGGCCACCCATTTACTATGTGATGTCAATCCATAACTGGTAAGCTTACATTACGTTTTTGGTCTGCTGCTGGTAATTTAAAAGAAGGTATATTTCTGTTATTTGAGAATAACAGATTTCTTATATTGTTATACCAAATGTTAATCATAATTGATGAGTTCCCTCAATTGTATTCTGGGTTTTGGACAGGATCCCTTATTCCCCTACATACATATGGTCACATGGCACATATTAATTTAACTTAAACTTTGAGGAAATAAAATATAAAAACCTTGTACATTTGAACAATGTAAGCTATATTGGGGTGTGTGTGGCATTTTTGTAGCAATCATTTTGTAACAGATTCCAGCTTTAGAATGGTAACTACATTTCTTTACATTTATATCCATAAAGTTTGAAACATGAATCACTCTTCCACAGGTAAGCTGTTTTCAGCCTTACTGATCTCACAAGAAACTTAGTAACAACTTACTAAAGGCGGTCTAAATACACATTTAGCTAATCTTACAAGTCTATCCTTGGAATCACTTTCACAAAATACAAAAAACTCACCTTGTAAGGAATTATTTCCGCATACTATGGCCAAATAAATAATAAAAAGGACTTCCTGGAATAATGGCTAGAAATAATTAAGAATTTGTTTGGTTTCTGGCAACTTTTGCATGACTCTTCTTAAGAGTTGGATCACTTGAATATTCGAAAATTTCTTTGAATCGGAACATTTAGTCTGCTGTATTCCAGTGTTGTTGCTTGAATATCTGTATTTTCACTTCAGGTGCGAGATGCAAGATGCTGGATTTATCTCTGACACACTGATGAAGAATTTCTGCTTTGTGCCTTCTTGCATTCAGCTGAGCTCTGAAGATGGCTTTTCTATTGCAGCTTAAACAGGCACTAATGCTACATTTAGCCTTGCAGTTAGTTGCTCGTCTATAATCTTGTCTGGTCACAACATTCCAGAGTGAAGAAAAAGTGGAACAATCTTGAATGAATTGTTGAAACTTGAAATCAATTGGGACCAGGCAAAACCAGCTACAACTAAATTCACTGGGGGAGTAAAGCTTACATAATAAACACCCCGAAATGTCAGATCATTTAATCCCTCAGTAGTTAAACAAAATATGCAACAAAATGGATGACTTAGTTGAGATGGAAACCCATCACTTGGGTTCTCTGTTAAACAGTTTACATACAAGTACAGTTTTTATACTAAGGATTTCTGTTAGAAAGTCTTGTAAAGTTGTCTTTCCCCAGATATATGAAATATCAAGGGGAAACAAGTGTGAATTCGTTAGCAATGTTAGTATATTTAGAATGTGTAAATTTGTGCTTTGAACTGTAGTTTAATAAATGTAAAATTGCATCATAGTATTGTTGTATTTCACCCTTGTTGTTCCCTCTCTTGTATAAATGCAATAAAATTTTGTGTAGATTTTACTGTTCTCCGGAGCTAACACAGGGAAGAAGTCTAAGCAACAATGATAGTTTAAGTACAAAAACATGAAAGATAAATTGAAAGAACTTCAAATTCAATTGGCAGAACATTAAATCATGACAAAATAAACTAAATGTATAGCACTAAGTTCAAATATGAAGTGTATGTATGGAGCTTTCTGAAAATTTGATTTAAGATTAAGTTCTTGCTCTTTTGAATATTGAAAAGCAAACTATAATTCTGAAAATAGGATATAATTAGATTTTGAGAAACTACAGCAGTAAATGTAAAAATTATTGAAGCTTTTACTCATTATTACTTAGACTCTTCCTATACTTTGATTAATTTTAATTTATTTTACTAACCTAGTGGGCTTGGTAGCTATTTTTGAAATGCACCAAGTCAATTTCAAAGTGGAATTTGTATATCTAATTTGGTGATGCAAAATGGGCTGCCAAGTGTAAATGCATTTTATATTAGTGCCAATTGGTAGAATGTTTATGCCTCAACTTAGTGGAGCTAAAATGCACTGTTTGCTAGAAGATCATCATTATAGAAAATGGTTCTCTTCAGCACGAACATCTAAAATTACAGGTACTATATTTGAGATGCTTTTCACTTGCATGAATGGTTTCTACAGCTAAATCTAAGTGACTCTGAGCACTGAACATGGCTGTTAGCATTAAAGCACAAATAAAAATACAAACTAATTCAGTTTTCCAATTCAAGCAAAAGACAAATCGCTTTCTAGCATTTTGATCCAATATCTGCCAGGGTTCTATCAGTCTAAAAAAGGGGGAAACTGTCATAATACCCCAAATGTCTCTAATGATGCCCATGACTCTGCTATAAGTTTTTAAACTGTTGTGAGTTTAACCAACTCTGTTGTAAATGGTACAGTCACCTTGGAAATGTCTGTATTGTATTTGACAGTTTGCCATAAAAACTGCTTTGAACTTGGTATATATTTGAATTTATATGCTAAATCCTATCTTCTGTTTACAATATTGTAATATCAGTTTTGGAATAACATAAATATAAAACTGAATGATTTCTATATAGCAATTAATCAATGGGACTTTGTCTTGTATATAGTACAATTAGTTGCTTTTGGAGCTGTCTATTTGCACTCATATGGTCATCCATAATGTAAAATAAACAGTGTTCAGATGCAGCAAATAGTGCATTTAACACTGCTTATTAACCAGTTAGTAAACATAATGAGGTAGGGAGGGAGACTATTGCAACTATATGTCTCTTGAACTATTTGGTAATTGCTTAATTGCCATTGGTCTCAAATATATATTTTAAATACTGACCTTAGTTTCATTTAATAGTCGTTCATATCTAAACATCCTTCATTAGTTAAAACAGCAAGTGAATTTTGACATGAGGGCCTATGAAGGGGGAGAATAATTTTGCATAGGAGTTTACATCTAATACATGGATAACATTGCTGAGCTTTCTTTGACCACATGAACAATTGATAATAAGAGACTGTTAATTGTTAATAAGAATGAGGAATTCCAGCATAGGCTTATGGACTACAGTGGGTCCATAAGACCACACTGCCTAGATTTTACACTACATTGCCTTCTATTTGATGCTTTTGACTGGAAAAGCCAGTCAAAGATAATCTATAGGCAAAGCATTTTTCAGATGAAACCTTGTGTTATGTGCAAGGAGTTAAAACTAAAGTGCAGTGTAACGTAACTATTTCCTTACCCAGTCATGGTTGTATTTTATTAGAACTACAAGTTTTGGCTTATACACATACCAAGACATAATCTGGTTTGTTTAATTTTGGCTCAGTATTTCACATAAATCCTGTTGATTCCAGCAAACTTACAAGTTTGAATGAATATGTATGCCAATATGGTGAAATGAAGACATGAACTAAGCTGTAGTTTCTTTTCTGGATTTGGAGTTTTCAAAGTGAAATGGGAAAGGAGAATCCAGAAAAAAAACCTGCTATCCCTATCAAAGAAGAAGCAGAAGGTATCTTGTTCAGTCATTCACACACTATTCCACAGAGCCAAATACACTTAGTCTCAAATGGGCTGGCTGGGTATAGGTTTTCACCAAGATAGCAACAAGAATATTGAGAATATTAAATGATGCACAGCCAAAGTAGCAGGCAGGGTTCAGAAGTGGCTACAGCACAATGAATCACCAGGTTCTACAAGTCATTGAAAGGCACAAGTACACCATGCCTCTGCGTGGCTTTCATTGACTATGAAAAGGCGACTGACTCAGTATTTCAGCAAGTAATAATATGTTGCTTGACCAAGGTGTAGACACTGCCACATACCCTGCAATCAATATATGAAAAAACAATGGCAGCAATTTGCCTTAATGACCTTAAAGTGGAAATCAACATACAATGGGATGTCCAACAAGGCAATATAATATCGCCTATCCTTTTCTCAGCCTGGCCTGAAATATTTCACAAACTAGACTGGGCAAAAGATGAATACACATCAATGGTGCCTATTTAAATCACTTAAGATTTGCAGATGATGTTCTCAAGACCCAGAAGAGCTACACAAAGCAGGAGAACCATTTGGTTTAAAAATGTTTAATAAAGTCGCCAAAGAAAGAAAAATCTTTATAAGAACTAGACAAAGTAGACCACTACTTATACTTTGGCCAGTGGAATGGAAGGTGATACAATAAAATAAATTGAAATGCATGTTAAATGTGGTTGGCAGGCATTCAGCAAGCTAGGCATAATTTTCAAGAACAACCTATGCCTGAAGAGAAAAATCTTCAATCAGTGTGCACTACCTGCTCTTAACATACACTGGTGAAACATGAACACTAACCTCACCATCGATACAAAAACTGCAAGTGGTTCAAAGAGCCATGGAAAGATACAGGCTTGGCATTACAAGACAGGATAGAAAGACCTGCAAATGGATTAGAGAACGAACAAAAGTGTACAACATCCTCAAGAAAGTAAAAAGAATTGCAGTGGAAATGGGCTGGTCATATAGCAAGATGAACTGGTGGCAGGTGGACCAAGGCACTTAGGGAGTGGATCCCACTATATAAAAAACGTCCACGAAAAAGACCTAAAAGAAGATGAATGGACAGCATTAGCAAGTATTGCGGACCCAATTGGTTTGAAACATGTGGAAGAGGCCTTCATCTTGCATTGGATAGACAATGGCTAGAATGATGATGATGATGACAACCTTCACTCTGTCAAGGACTTAGGAGTACTCATCTCAAAAGATCTAAACTCCAGAGCTCACTGTAACAGCATTGTCAAAAAGCATTAAGAGTTGTCAACCTAATTTTGCGAAGCTTCTTTTCCGGTGATATTGAACTGTAAACCAGGACATAGAAAACCAGACCAATTGTCGAATACAACTCATCTACATGGAACCCATATTATTTAACAGACATTAATACAATTGAACAAGTCCAGAGGTATTTTACGAGAAGAGTACTCCATTC
>JANHFO010010071.1:104201-116110 GCA_032468095.1 Pareas carinatus | reverse complement strand
ATCTGGGGCCAACATAGGATTCTTGATCCAGTAGCCTACTTGGTTGAACTTTAACTTAACAAACTTGCTAATTGAGTTTCTAAATATTTTGCAATCAAGGGGATTTATTTGACTTCCTGATAGCGTTGATTTTAAAGAAAGTAGAGAGAGAATTGTTACGTTATGATTACTATATACTTCCTAAAAAAGAAATTGAAGGATAGAAAAAAGAAAAATTTGGACCATTGTTCTTTCTATACGGTAATTCATTCTTGTGACATTTTGGGAGGTTTTGCATTTTTAATATTTAGATGATCAATACGTTTGTGTTTTTTCATAACTGAAAAACGTTCCATTTCTCTCTCCCCCCCCAATAGGAAGAGGGAATGGAGATGATTGCCAAAAAGCAGTGCCTCAGGAAGTGTTATTGGAACTATACCAATGAAAAGAGTGCTTTCGAAGCAGTGGAAGCCCTCATGTCGATGAGCTGCAGTTGGAAATCAGACTTCAAAAAGTATGCTGAGCGGAGACCAATGACACCAGCTTCAGATACATCTGAGGAGTTTGAAGACAACTTGCTACCTCCTGCTGATTTTCGTACAATACCAGCTTTTGTAAGTTTTGTTCAGTTATGAAGTAATAATTTACAGCTTAGTTTTATTGACACTTATTCTAAGACAAGTTTCTATGATAAAAGCTAAAATCTGCAGAAATTCAATTCCTCATAAATATCTCACTACCCTTTGCTTTGTTTTATTCAGTGTTTAACTCCACCCTACAGCCCGTCTGACCTTGAAATGTCTCAGGCAGTCCATCCAGCAACACCAGCGCCATCTTGTGTCCAGAATAATCCATGTCCGGATGTTTCTGATCAAGTCTGTATAGCATCTCCTAAAGAGACTCAAAATGTTCCAGTGCCAAGAATATTGAGAGCTCAGGCAACCAGTGTCATTCGCCATACAGCAGATGCTCAGCTTTGCAGTAGCATAGCATGTCCATCAAGAACAGTCCATGTTAGAAAGTATGATGATAATATGGGGGAAGCAAATCAGAATGGCACTACAAAAACATATTCAGAAGACAATATAGAAGAAAAACAAAATTTATCTTGTAAAAGCATGTTGCTAAATACTGCATTTTCTGAAGACAAGCTGTCAGCCATGCAAGAATCCAGAAGTCCATTACAGGCCATCAGCCCAGTGCCTTTCCAGCAGACTGTACTTGATATCTCTCCATCAGTCGATCGGTCTTCCCAGGTAGCCCCTCCATCTTCTGTACAAGTAGGAGGAGTCTCTTCTATGCCATTGGTTTGCCAGATGGTTCCATTGTCTGCTAACAACTCTGTTATGACAGCAATAGTATCTAACACTCCTTGTAGTCAATTGCCATCAAACCTTTGTCATCCAATGCTCCTCATGGGAACTCAAGTTCCCAAAGCAGCAGTAATGTTTGTAGTGCCACAGACAGTTGTACAGAATGGCAAGACTCCGATGACCAGTTCTCACAGCACCAGACTGTCCCCTATTGCTCCTGCTCCAGGTTTGGTCCCTCCTGCCACAAAGATCACTCCATCTGTTGACTCTCTCAGAACAAGAAGCCATATTTGTAATTACCCAGGATGTGGAAAAACATATTTCAAAAGCTCCCATTTAAAGGCACATGTTAGAACACATACAGGTAAGTTATGGAATTGTCTAGTGTGAAAAATTCTAAATGAACTTCTCAGTGACATTAACATGATGGGGAGATTCACTGTTATTCACCTATGCAACTCTTTCAAAATGTTTTGGGCTATATGTTTTTGTGAGAAACGAGTAACAAATAAGGAAGAAAAGTATCACTTGAAGATAAGAAGCATGTCAGATTTATAATATGAAAGTTAGATTCTTTCTGCTCAGAATAAAATAGCTAATGTCAACCTTCACAGGTTATTAAAGTATTGTTTAATATAAAGAAGGTCTGCAACATGTAACTTAGAGATATGAATTATAATTTGTATTCTGATTATATGGAACTATAAGATATGATATGACTACCATTATTACTTTTTCAAAGTTTTTTTTTCAATTCTTTGCTTATAAATAGATACAGAAATAATTTATTCTCTGATATTAATAAAGGTCTGTCCCTTGCTAATAATAATAAAAAACCCACTTGTGCCATTAATTCTTCATTTTGTATTTTAGGAGAAAAGCCATTCAGCTGCAGTTGGAAAGGCTGCGAGAGGAGATTTGCTCGTTCTGATGAATTATCTCGCCATCGCAGAACACACACAGGAGAGAAAAAATTTGCCTGCCCAATGTGCAGTCGACGATTCATGAGGAGTGACCATTTAACAAAACATGCACGTCGCCATTTGTCGGCCAAAAAATTACCAAACTGGCAGATGGAAGTGAGCAAGCTAAATGATATTGTTACGCCACATACTTCTGTGGCTGATCAATGAAATAGTCTAAAGAGGCTATTTAGCTTATTTTTTTCCCAGTATATGACTGGGTACCATCAGTAATGTGAAAAAACCTTGCAGAATAAGTCTGTGGTTCTACATTATCAGATTGGCATAGCATTGAAACAGAGGCAAGTGGCTACCTGTATTCATTGAGTGTAATGTATAGGATAGCAGGCATTTTTGCGCTTGGAGAAAGGAGACACGGAAACATCAGTGCCAGTTCTGGAAAGAGCTATTCCTGTGTCTTCTGTAGCTGAGTATAAACTAGAGAGAGATGCAGATATTAGATGTTTGCAACAGTGTTGAAAATACAGAATCTCAGTTTATGGTACAGAATCAGGGATAAGTTTCAGTAATACTAGAATGCTGAAACTTTTAAGTAGAAATACCCACTTTTTTCTCAGCTGTGATGATGGAAATATGGTTATCAACTTCCTGAGATTAAGTGTATGCATCTTCATTTCCTGGTATATAAAGTATAACTAATTTAGCAATTCTGAATAACTTAAGTATATCATTGAGAAAGTGGTATCATATGGCTGGATTATTCTAAAGGCAAATCAGATAATCTTTTTACTACCTTGAAAGCATCACAGTACTATTAGCTGTACTTCAGCATCTTTTGTTATTTGTGTGTTTAAATTGTGTGTTTCTTTTATACATTTAAATTTCTATATCATTGAAACCTTGATACAGTGCACTTTGTTTAAAGGATAATTTAAGAGTTACAAAGCTTTATTCTCCAGGAAAAACAGTATGCTATGTTACTTCCTGAAATTTCTCTAAAGTAGATTATAATAGATGTATGATTCACCTTTAAATGTTATAGAAATAATTTAAAATGACATAAAATTGGAAAATGATGGGTTGCTTATGAAGCAAAGAAAGTCATCAGTCCTAGATGTGTATACAATGATTTTGCCATCATTTTTTTCAATTCTCTTACTATACTGAATAAATATAAAATTATAGTGTTGTAATATCTATTTTGTGACTACTTAAGATTTTGCACAAGATTTCATATATACTTTATACTTGTTTACAATAAATGTAATTTTCTTTAATATATCATGTGTTCTCTCAGTTTTTCTATTTTATTTAAAAATTGACATTAAAATTCGGTGTGACTATTCTTTTAAGATTTATTTGAAATGTTCAGAACTTAGTAACCTTTAATAAATTACTAAGAAGATGTTATACACAGTCAATGTTCGCATGATTGCTTCTAACAATCACCTTTAAGTTCTCCTTTGAGCTTTGAACATTTAGAATAATAGGATATAAATGTAACAATAAACCAGACAGGGTTACCTTGAGGTAAGATGGACATCCTATAAATTTTATAAATAAATAATATCTAGCAGCAAATATGGGGTAAGATGATAGAAAGACAAAAACAGTGGTATGGTTCCAGGTCTTTGGTATATATGTATGATGTCATGGCATATGCCCCAAAATGACACGGTTGTGTTGTGATCTCCCAAAGAAATGGGGCCATCTAAGTATATCAGGACACACCCATTAATATCCGGGTTGCCATGTTCTATACTACTAAGGGCAGTTCCCTGTATTGTATGTTTAGCTAGTCCACATGGGAAGTAATTTGGCCATAAGTGGTTATAGGCATGGTTTCCCAGACCACAATTGGCACACAAGGTTTAACAGTACCCTCCTAGCCACAGCTGTCCCCTGCTCTTTAAATAAGAGCTGTAAGTCTAGAAAAAGTCCCAGACTGCGTACCACTTGTCAGTAGAGAGTCAGAGATGGAATTTCCCTGGAACTACTAGGCCCAGAAACTCAACACCACTCTGTTGGAGGGATTCAGTCGGTTTTTCTCCCCCATCCAGATCTTGATAGCTCTTAAGAACTGGGTCACCACTTTATCTCCTGTTTAGCCTGGGAATGAGATCTAGAACTGGAATATGGCATATAGATGATGATGATTTCTATGCTAACAGATGATTTCTCTTGGTGGTTTCATGTAGATGCTAAAAAGAAGTAGAAAGAGAAGCAATCCACTGAGTAGAAGTCTCTGGATAGATTTCTCTCAACATCACTTCCAGGAACTATTTCTTCAGAAAGGAGAATCATAAATTAACAGCAAATATTTTTTTCTTTGAGTCAGAAGATCTTGGACTGGACCCTTGTGCTGCTTCTGAATCAAAAATCTCCTATTTTAAATATTCCAAATACTTGAACTTTGGAAATCTGAGAGTCAGATATCAAATGCACTATTAGCAAGCTTGTAGGGTTATTTTTAAAATGTTTGGACAGGTTGACACATGACAAATATAAATATCTTACAAGGGTAGTCCTGCATTTTGTGTGCCATGAGACTTACAAGTAACAGGGAATTGGCAAGCATCATATTTGACCCAGCCAGTTATAAATTCTTTTGAAACTATATTTTCCAAATCAATCCCTAGTTTTCATAGCCAAATATTCAGCTTGTGAAGAATATCTGTCCTTTCCGTCCTGCAATCTATGATTTTTAAAATGTTTTCAGTTCTTCTCAATTTGTTAATTATAATTTAATTAAAGCAAAAATGACAGGTTTCCATATACTCCACCAAATTTCATGGATTCACAATTTGTACTAAATCACGATCTATAACTAGGGTGTAAACTCTTATAGTTGTGGCATGTTCAATAAATCATAGATAAGTGCAATTCTATCTTGTGCAAATTGTCATTATCTTGTGCAAATCATTATAGTTTGTAAGTAAAGTTTAGAGAAATAGTGTATTATATCAACCCGCAACATTGTGGTTTATACAATTCAATAAAACTGACAGTTTTAATATAATGTTTGTTATATGGGTGATTTTTTATTTTTGCAAATTAATGACTAGTATATTGCTCAGTTCATTACTACTTTCTGGCTAAAGTCCCATTTGCTTAACATAATAAAGAAAATTACTGTGACATTAAGTAGAAAAACAGCATGCCACCTAAATTCATTTTATTAAAGCTATTCAAGTCTAAAATACAAACTACTCTTAATAAAAATGCCAATAGTGCTAGTATTTTTGTCTTATTAATAGCATTACAATAGATTATAAATGGAGAAATTTACCTTGGATCTAGCTAAAAATATTCTTAAATGATTGTAAACGATTTATAAATATCACCAACAATGCTTGTTCTGATATTGAATATTTTTGTTAGGTAATTATTATTGAGTTTGACTCTTGATGACTGTTATCGATAAATGCCTGTCATCTTGATCTGCCTATAGTAGTAACTCTTCAGTCTTTTGAGGATATAACAATTACTCTTTGATCCAGTCTATCCATTTTATATATTATCTTTTTCCTTATTTTTTCTAATTTATCATCAATTTGCATCACATGCCCAATGTATGTTTGTTTCCTCTTCCTGATCATCACGTTAAAGAAGCAGTCAAAACTTTATGTGGCAAAGGACTTACTGAGTCTTCTTGAAATTCAAGATATTCTTAGTAACAATCTAAAAATTGCTTTAACAAAGGTTTAGGGGGCATTTTTATTTATGGTTTAATGAAGCTAAAGTAAATGTAGATTTTAAAAATCATTACATTACTTTAGGAATGCCATATTACAAATATGGAACAGATACAAACCCAGGTTAGACTTGAAAATAGTATTTTATTGAGCCTGAGCTCAAGAAAGTTTTTTACAGAAAAGAAACAAATGGCTGACAGAAAGATTTGCTGGTATAGGAAAATTGAGAGTTTAACAAGAAATTAAGAGAACACTTGCGTGCAAATTCATTAACCAAATTTACCTTTGCTTTAATTTTTAACTTTTCATTTTTATAATTATTTGTCCTGTCTAATTGCAGCTAACAATAATTGCATCTGGTAAAGTCCTTCGGGAGAAGGGCGGTATATAAATCTAAATAAATAAAATAAATAAATAAATAAATCTCAAACAATTAGTGTTCCTACTTCCAATTTTGATTCAGGGTATAATTTTTTCCAATCTTACTATTTATTTATGACACATTTTGACATGTGTCTAGCGGATGCACCTTTATACTGTTACACAAATATCAAAGAACAAAAACATTGCTTAATTACTACAGAAAGTGGAGGAGGTTGTGGTGCAAAAAAGGCAGACAAGAATGTGAAGGAGCTGGAATGTTTCTCGTATTTATGTTAGCTGAAAGATTCATTTAATACCTATAGTTTCTGTCTGCTCTATGATGTTATTGTTTTATTTTAATTATTACACATCAATAATAATAATACTCAAAGGAATCGAATTAATTGCAACTGGAAACATTTTCAGTGTGAAATTTAGCTCATCTTTAAAAGCTTGGAAGTTTTCATTGTGAATGTGAATCAAAAGAAAGGGATTATTAACTTGATACTTAACCTGCCAGTGTGTTCTGTTTCTCGGAAGACCTTTACAACAATTAGGAAACAAGCATGCAAAACAACTGGCCAGAGAAGAAATGATTCATCAGAATCAGAATTTATTTCGCCATGTGTGGCAGGACATACAAGGAATTTATCTTCAGTGAGCATGCTCAATACCTACCTACATACATACGTAACAAGGATACAATCAAGATACATTCCTAGGCAATTTGAATATATAAGCATAATCACGATCATTTGTGTATATATAGCCATATATAGGCATAATCAATTGTGTATATAAGCATAAGATAGAAATTCATAGTCATAAAGTACGTGACATTCATCATAAAGTACACAACATTCATCATGTCATCATGTTATAAAGTGTGGACATCATGTCACAAAAACCATTTCATCCTTTCTCGAAGACCCCCTTCGCACTAACCCTGTCCTGCAAGTCAGCAGTTTAGTAGGTTAATGACATGAGAGTATTGCTGAAAAGGCTGGCATCTGGGAAACCTTGAGAGCTAAACGTTTGGTTCAGAATCCCTTATGTAAATAAAGCAGCACATTGCTCATAGTTTTTCAAGAGTAATTGCTGCACAGTACAAGTAGTTCTTGGAAAAAGTAACTGGCAACCAGCTCCACTTACAACTGTTGCAGAATTCCCAAAATCATATAATGTCTTTACGATGGTTGCAGGTCCTGGGGTCATGTGACCCACTATTTAATTGTATTTTTGTAATCCCAGTTTGTTTATTGCAGTGATGGCGAACCTATGGCATGTAGGCCATGCTGGGCACGCATAGCTCTCGTTGCTGGCATGTGAGCTAAGTCACCCCAACATCGTCCCAGAGCTGAGCATGCTCAGAAAGGCATAGCGGTGCCAAATGATGATATCATGGGGCCATGCACATGCTCAGAAAGAGAGTAGAGGTGCCAAGTGATGACATCATGAGCTGTGACTCATTAGCTGCGACTCGTCCGGGCACTCAGTGTCTAAAAGGTTAGCCATCACTGGTTTATTGTATGTATGTAGGTATTGAGCATGTACATCAGAGACAAATTTCTTGTGTGTCCTGACACACTTGACAAAATAAATCCTGATTCTGATTCTGATTTATAACCTTCCCATCTGGCTTCCCAAAAGCAAAGTTAATAGTGGAAAGTGAGTTTGCTTGAAGACTGTCTGATTCACCTAACAACTTCAGTGATTCAGAATAATAGACTAACAAGGATGAGGAAAAAGTCATACAATTAGGCATTTATTTATTTATTTATTTAAAAGATTTATATACCGCTCTTCTCCCGCAGGACTCAGGGCGGTGAACAGCTGAATAAAACACAACAATATACAATTAAAACCATTTAAAAGAATTACACAATTTGGCCAATAATAACTTATTAAAAATTGAAATTAAAAATTTAAAAACTGTTTTAAAACCCCAAACCAAATAAACCAAATAAAATACATTCCACTAAAACAATTCCAATAACAGGGGAACCTAGGACAACCCGGCCTGAATAAAAAGGTGGGTCTTAAGGGCACAGTGAAACACTCGGAGGTCCAGGATCTTATGTATCTCCGGGGGAAGTTCATTCCACAGGGTTGGGGCTGCCACAGAGAAGGCTCTACCCCTGGGGGTCGCCAGCTGACATTGTCTAGCTGATGGCACTTGGATGGGGCCCTCTCTGTGGGAGCATACTGAGAGGTATTTGCCGGTAACAAGCGATTCTGTAAATACTGAGGCTCTAAGCCATGGATCACTTTAGAGGTAATAACGAGCAACTTGAAGCGCACTGGAAGACCACAGGAAGCCAGTGCAGCTCGCGCAGGAGAGGGGTCACGTGGGAACAACCCCTTGTCCCCATAATCCCCTGCGTAGCCTCATTCTGGACCAACTGAAGTCTCCGGGTATGATTCAAGGGGAGCCCCATGTAGAGAGCATTGCAGTAGTCCAGGCGGGAAATGACCAGGGCTTGAGTGACTGTGCGTAGAGAGCCCCGATCAAGAAAGGGACGCAACTGGCGAATTAGGTGAACCTGATTAAAAGCTGCCCCGAGTCCTTGGAGAGGGGCGGCATACAAATTAGATTAATAAATAAATAATATTAATCAAGTAAAAAAGAAGGCAAGATGGAGAGAAAAGAAACTAAAATGTTAAAATAATAGGTGATATATGATTGTGGACATTTACCTTGTTGAGATTGTAAAAATTAAGTATGTAAAAAACAAAATTCTCTTGATCTGGAAAATAAATAAAAATATATTCAAAAAAAAATTGTGTGTTTGCGCGCATGCATGTGTGCATGCACATATTTGTTTATTTATTTAAACATTATAGGTCCACAGAAAAATAAAAACTTTAATTGCCAAAACCAAAATATTTTATGAAAGACATATGCTTGGTTTTTCAAATATCTTCCAAAGCTTCTAGAAGAGCTGATTAGCAAAACTGAAGTATAATCACAAGTTTTTAGAATCACAGTTCTAATCTTGTTTTAATGCTGCATATATGTTATAAGATATAATGCATATAACTTATAACAAAAAGGCCACTATTTCCAGGGAATGATTGTTAGAGACTTTCCTGCTTTGATTGTCTAGTAGCAAACTAATGGATGCATATTTAGATGATTACTGCATCTTTGAGGTTGGAAGGGGGAGGAAATGAGTGCTGTCTAGTACGGTAGTTCTGAAGGGTACTCTAACTTAAAATCAGTAAAGAGATTACAGCTCACATTAACTGGATTTTCACAGTTCCCAATCATTGTTTCAATTGTTCACACACATATTAAGAGGGTTCAGTCAAACAACAGCCAGTTGCTTCCAAGACACTTAGAGTCTGAAAAATGTTTGTTTAGGTTTAAAAATATTTCTTGAGAACAAAATCAAACACAAGTTACACAATATTACCAATTATAGTACTGTTTAAAAAGCAGTATTGTTGGAAATTGTAAGTGCTCTTAATTGCCAAATCCATGCATTGTTTCGAACAACACATTTCTAAAAACATATTGCTACCACACTACTGAATGGGGTAGGTATAAAGACTTTCCAATAAGTTAATAAATCTTTTTGTAAATGGCTTAAAGAAGAGTGCTTCTGTGAGGTTGTGATACAAGAATCTTCGACAGAAGAAGATCACTGGGTGACTTTGTGTCAGTCACTGTTACTTCAGTTGATACCAGAGCTTGTTGCTTGAGAACAAATGGGCAGAAAGAATTTTAAACATACAAATTACAAAGGATTACAAAATTTTAAGAGAAAATAAAAGGAACATCTTCTTGAAAGTGAAAATGCGTAATATAAATGCAATGAATACATAACTTTACTTGGTTACCAAATCTCTTTAAAATAATACACATGCGCATACTACGTACATATATTTAGAATACACTAATAGATAATTAATATATTTCATTACACAAGTAGTAGTTTAGCCAGCAATGCTTTTTTAACCATCCAAAATATTTTATTTTCAATTGTAGGAAAAACAAAGCAGCTGATTTTGATAAAAATGCATTGCTAGCTTTTCATAAACATGTTTTTAATACTATCCATTATATATATTAATTCATGGTCCCTTTTAGAAAAAATTAAAAACATCGCTATTATTATACACTGCAGAATGATATGCTAGCAAAAAACATTTTTGAAAGAGTCGGGGGTTCAGATTAGTTCTGCAAACAATCTTCTATGCAAATCCCCAGCTTTACCCTCACGAAGTGGGAAATCATATCCCCAGGTCATGACAGCTGTTGTCTTCTGAAACCATTCCAGTTTGCCTATTATATGCGTATTGTGTAATACACAAGACTCCTAGATTTCCGTATGGGCTTTAAACCCTTCTAACTTCCTACTTGAGTTTTGGGTATCCGAGTATGGCTACTCACCTGGATGTGAAAGTTACACCCAAGCAGATATTTACTAGTATTTTGCAAGCACTTAATATCTGAAGGCAAAACAGTACTTTAGAGGCCACAGGGACATTAATGAACACCTTTATGAAATTTCTAAAAGGAATTGTATCCTTTCCTGGTATCAACTGTTTTTGATGGGAAAATGTTCTTGCTCATCTAGAATTTGGATGGGGCAGGACAAGAGATTCTCCCTTCCATGTAACTAAGGTTCCCCAGTATTCCTTTTTTTGCCAGGGTTACAAGACCCGACATTTTTTTTTTACACTTCATATTGTTTGGACAAACCAAGAGCATGAAAGAATAATTCACTTTTATTTTAATAAAATGAAAAAGTACTTGAGAAAGCAGTTCAATTGCACCAAATCACATAAAGATCAGCATATTAAAGTCAGAATAAGAAAAGAGATAGAAGGACCAAGATTAGAAACTTTCAGGGAGCAAGGAAACATTGAAAAGAAATAACAGGCTGATGACTTTTCTCTATGTATTTTCTCTCTCAACTTTATCTCAGTGCTGCCTTTTCTCATCAGGGTTTTGCATATTGCATATTAGATCTGAATCTCAGGTATAGCCAGGTAATTGGTATAAAATCCCTACTTGTCTGAAGACATCCAACTGATCTCAGAACCAGTTTAGGTGCTGATTTAGAAATCAGGAACATGAAAGTCATCTGAGTAACTTTGGGCCAGTCACTCTCAGCCCAACCTACCTCATAGGGCTGCTATTGTGAGAAAAATAAGAAGCAGGAATATTAGCTTTGTTTGTCATCTTGACTTGTATAAAAAGACAATATAAATAATAATAATATTACTGCAATAAAGGAACTTGTAACTCTGCCTTCCTCAGGATCTCAACTTCTCACTGGAAGAGAATAGTGATCTTAAATGTACCAGCAGGCTCCTTATTTTAAATCACTGAATAGCTGTCATGTCACTCTCAGCAATGTACGGAAATACAAATGTTTAGAACCATGAATTATTCCACTGTGCCGGTATTTCATACAGAAAACCAGATTATTTTACAGAACTCTGCAAATTCTACTTGCACGTGGGACTTAAAATGGGAATAAAATCACTTGCATGAGCTCCCTTCTTTAGCAATATTGATGGCTGGCTTTGAGAAAGTCTGAGGAATTGTTATTATTATTATTATTTATTTAATTTATATCCCGCCCTTCTCCCGAAGGACTCAGGGCGGCTTACAGGCACTTTAA
>JANHFO010010071.1:94095-104101 GCA_032468095.1 Pareas carinatus | reverse complement strand
ACCATTCACCCTTCCTTCATAAACTTCTTTTGCAGTTTGATCCCTTTTAATTTTCTCAATATTACACATACTTCTTTCATACTATTCATTCTCTTTTTTATTCACTATCAATGCATTCAGCAGCCATTCTTTCTTAACCCTTTTGCTTGTTGTATTTCACACAGTTCTTATGGACTCCATTCCCACTCTGCTGAGTGAACTTTTTCTTCTTCTGATATATTCAGCTCTCCCTGTCAAAGAAACTGGTAGTGGTACACTCTTATTCTCAGTCTTCTTCTATTTTACATTCATCCCTTGAACAGACCACATACTCCCCACTACTTTTTGACCAGCACTTGCATATGTTTTAATTTGCTCAACCATTTCCCCATTTTTCATCTCTTTGGTCTGTTTGTTACCATTTATGTATTATTTACAGTTGATCTATTTCCCTTGTCCAACATAATTATATTAATTTCTGTTGTAAATAATAACAATTTGGCAAACATTTTTAGAGGCTCCTAGGGGCCACTTAAGGCTTTGGTCTAGCTCTGAGTCTTCAGGATGTATATTTCTGATATCCATGATAAGAGGTGACAAGACTGGAGAAAACAGAATCAGTGAGGTACTGTATATGGGAAAAAATACTCCACTAAAAATATATGATGGAAATATCAGAAAATCTATACTGTGGAAGAGTGATAGAAATTGGGCAGGATTTTTTTTGTTTAAACTAAGTTTATCTTGTATAAAATTGCAGGACAAGCCTTCTCTGTAAACTATGTGATATACTATATGTGGAATATTATCTGTCTCTGAGATAAATTATTTGCATAGAAAGGTTCTTTGTATAAGCAGTGATTGTAGTCCACATTGTCTATGAGTCTATGAAGAGGGATGGCATATAAATACGAACAAATAAATAAATAAATAAATAAATAAATAATTTATGTGGATGGCATTTTTTAAAATATTATTTCAACACCAAATTAAAACATCCTTCAAGTGAGATTTTTTTCTTAACATAAAATGCTATTACAAAATATGTGATGATTTTAACACTTCTAGAATTCCATATCCAATTTCCATGGCAATGTCAAAATGTGTAGGCCCCAATTTTCATTATTCTCCAAAAAGTAATGGTGGTTGGAAAATTCTGGGAGTTAAACTCTAATTTATATGGACCATGATAGCTGCTGGAGTAAGATTCCCTCCGATTTATACTCATCATTTCTTTGTTGTCGTTCAACAATGTGCTAATTTTAGATTAAAAGGTGTGTTTTTTTCCCTGTCCTGCCATTTGCCCTGGATATAAAGCAAAACAGCCTGGAATCTGAACTACTTACCTGAAATCTTCCATTGATCTCAATGAGATTGACTTCTGCATGGATATATGTACAACTGTGCTACTTGGGATACGGTACCAGAAGACCACATACCCTTGGAATGAGACCAATGATTCTAGGATGACTGAGACCAAATCAAATATAGAAGGTCAAAGTCAGCCCAGAAATTTTGTGTCTTGAGGCAAAAGACATGATGCTGGGGTAAGCTATGGGTGGGAAGCCCATAGAGAAACCAGGGAGAACATCAGCTAAATTTTACATTCACATTAGTGATAGATTATCCCTTCTACCACTTTTAAAACAGCAAGATACCTTGTGGAGGGTACAAGGCAAGTCAGGAGATGTGCCTAGCTTCCTCCCTCACTCTCATGCCAACCATCAGTGTGCACTGTCTGAGTGGAGCTTGTTGTTTTACTGTATTTGGCCCTGTATAGGAGGTAGCCAGAGAGCTAGAAACACAAATTTCTTTTCAAGTCTTCTAATAAATGTCAAAAGGCATGTCATCATGAAAAGTCGTAGGAATCTAATACTAGGTTGGAACACCTAGTATCCATACTTCATTGAAAGCTGCTTTGGCACAGGTTTCTTTATATTACACTGCAAGTTCAAGAATTAAGAAGTTAAGTTGCCTTCAGTCAGACTATTTGCCACTAAGTCCGGTATCTTCTGTTCTTACTAGCAACTGTCCAGTGGATTAAGGATTCAGTCTTTCCTGACCCGTTATTTAATCCAGAGGTCTCTAACCTTGGTCCCTTTAAGGCTTGTGGACTTCAATTCCCAGAATTCCCCAGCATGGCTGGTTAGGGAATTTTGGGAGTTGGTCCATAAGTCTTAAAGCCCTCTGATTAATCCCATTTTAAATGTAAGTGCCAAAGCATGTGTTTGTTATTGAGTTACCTCCCTTCTCTAAAAGCTTCCTTAAGAAAAATTAAAATGTTATTTTCTATCCCTGTTTCAACTACCAACTAAGCAGACATTCGTCAAGGAACAAATAACCCCCCCACACACACAAAAAGTACAGTCAGACCAATTGTTGTGCAACACTGTCATTGTTGGAAGAAGTTTACACATTTCCTAACACATGATCAAAAGGCAATGCTGAAAAACTGCCATTTCCATGACATCCCAATGGTGTCCCATCCTGACACTGTACAGCTACCAGAGCTGGTTGTCCAGTGTTTAAAGAAGACCAAGAAGACAACAAGGAGACACACAGCAAGGTGATTCTATCCTCACAAGACTGGTCGGTCCTATGGTGTAAGTTACTTCATTCTCACATATTCCTGGTGGTAAGCAGATCTCCTTGGTGACAGTTGAATAGTTGTACTCCTTCCCTCTACAAGTCTTATACTCTTCTTCATGCTCAGCAGAAACTTTAACCTTCCCATCTTGCACTCTCACTGTAATATCTTCCGGGTCAAAACCTTTAACATCCATTAAAGCTAAAAGCTTTGGGCGACTACATGCTGTCATCATTTTACAAACCCTTCTTCGAATCCTGCAATTATAACAAAGAGGATAAGAGGGCAGCATACCAATTTAAATATTAGAATCTCCTATACAAATCTGATGATATACATAGTTCAATATTTAGTAGAAGTTAATACATCTCAAATGTTGATGGAAACCAAGCTGAAGAGATTAAAGGAAATATTTCAGGGTTGAACTCATCTATATTCTACTGATGTTCGCAATGACAGATTAGAGATTCCTATCAGTGTTGGCATTACTGGCATGATTATGCACAAGACCACATCCACACAAATTTTGTTTGGGGGAAAATTGGGCAGCATCAGCTAGGAAATGCTGAAAGATTGTCAGGGGATGCTAAAAAGGAGTTGGAAAAATGTATGATGCAAATCATGTTTCAGAATACTCTCTTTTTGCTAGGCTATTTTTCATACAATGCTGAGTGTGCTGTGAACCTATCTAATAGAGTTTGTTAATGCTAAACAAACAACATTGTTAGTTGAAATGCAAATAAAAGAGAATATATGTAGCTCAGATTGACCTGAGGAGTCCTTGGTATTCCCTAGCTTGACTGTTTGCTTGCAGATGCTGTCTTGCCCAATTAGCTAACATCATAAATGTCAGTGAGTATGGGGTTTGCTGTTCATATACAGTAGCTTATACCACAAGTGTTGGTGGGGGTTCATTTACATACCATTCGAAAGTGACAATAAAAAAGCCAGGAAGGAAATAAAAATATCAGAAGACATTCTCTCCAGCAGCCCACACCCAAATAAGCAAGGATTAACACCATACAAAAAATCAAGCAGAAAACGCTACTCTTAAATCAAGGAACCAACAAAGAGAAAACCACATCCCTACCAACACAGGCAGGGCAAGCCACTGTATATAAATAGGGAGGAAACCTCACACTCACTAGCACTGATGATGTTATCTAGTCAGTTAATGAAACATCTGCAAGCAAACACTCAAGTTTAGAAACCACCAAGGACTCCACAGATTTAGTATGAATTGTGGATTGGGTACTTTAAACAGGATAAACTGGCCCTTAGTTGAGATAAGGTGAGACCTTGTTCAGAAGGATCAGGGGAATTTAGGCTAAGTGGGAAATTAAAAAAAACACACCCTATAACAACTACACACACATTTTGGAAAAAGACACTACTAAGCTATTTTGGTATTTTGTCAAGACAATTGCGTGGAATTGTCCATGTAGTTTCCAGGAACAGAAGAAAACATGAAGATTTTTAAAATCTTTATTCAAGTTTTTCATTTTGAAATGAATATTACTCATGCCACGATGAAACTTTTACTATATTTATTTTCCATTGGGCTATCCGATTGTATAGCCATGTATGATCTCAAACTAATTATTTCCATCTGCTTGATATATAGATATCAAGTGCCTAATCAGAATGGCCTGTTAAGTATACAGTTGTCCAGGCTGACATATTACGCTAAGCCATAGCTAATACCACACTCTTCCCATACCAGTTGGCTTAGTGCAGTATGTAAACCTGGACAAAATGGCCCTATCAGAATAGACTCCTCTACCTTTAAAATGTACCAGTGAATTCTGCCTTTTTCTCACTAATCCAGAATGTGTTCAAATTATAGATGGAGAAGACAAGACAGCCTTTAAGTAAATTTATTTTGAATCAAACAGCAAGCAAATCTTTGTAATAAATAAAATGTAGCCCTAAATATAAGAAAATAACTTTGGCTATGGAAGACTTAGCTATATTCAAACTGCCCAGCCAGGCTGTACTGAATATGAGATTAACTTTAAATATTAAATAAATCAGGTTTCAGCTGCTACAGAAGACAGCTACCGGAATCCTTGTTGCAGACAAATGGTTGCATCGTATTACATATTTCCCATTGTTTTCCCAGGCTGATTCAACTTTCTGTAACCCGATGCTCTTCACAATGGTTGAAAAATCATTTTCATAGTGAGAAAAATCACAGTGTTGTTCCTATTTTGTCCTCCACATTCAGCATCATCAGGTGAGGTCTAGAGATAGATGAACCTTCCATATAAAAGTCTCCCTGTGTGAGAAATTAGCTTCTGGTGTGTTGATAATTTAAAATGCATTTGAAAATTAAACTTGCTTCTGCTGATTTTTAATCAAAAGGGCTTGATCTTGTTGCCGCTTGATAGGGAGGAAAATAACACATCTCCTTGTTCTAGACTTCATTATTGCTAGCTTTTCCATTTGAGCATGTGACTACTAAGCAACAACTTATCACTCTTGAAAAAAATTGAGGGGTTTTCTACAGAAGACTAATTAGGAAGAAGACAGAGACCAAGCTGTAGGTTTGATTTTTTTTTCATTAGGCATAATATTCCAGATCATATTTAATTTTTCTTTTTCTGTCAGTCTTTCACAAAGGTATCACAATATCTACCTGCCCTTTTCCCCTCCAAAAATGTTTTCTTGTGAAGTCAAGGTTAAGGCATGGATAGAACAATAAAGTCTATCACAAATACCATTAATCCTAATAGTGAGAAATATTATCTTTTAGAAAGTTCAGGGAAGAAATTCTTACTTTATATTATGTCCCATGTTTTAAACTTTACATTTCTTTCTCCCATCTTTGCAAGCAAGAGATTGGTAGCTATGGTTTTCTCAAACTTTTTGTTATGAAAGCTTGCAGACTGTTTTCAAATCAGCCTCTTCTTTTACCAAGGTTCTCACTTCTGGCCTTACAATGCCACGTATTGTATTTAATGTATAAAGCTGCTTTGCTTTCTTCAGTAGATATTCTTGAATAATTTTTCTTCATGCTAGCTCAAAATCTCATAAAATACAATAAAATACTCACCATGAATTCAGAGTTTAGAAAAATGTATGCATTGAACCTCAGTTGTCCATAATATTATTTAGAGGAGATCATATTAGGATGAGCTATTTTCATTATGATGTAGAGTTTTGTAGAAGTGTTTATCAGATTCTATGAGGCCTCAGTATGGATCAGAATGATTCCTCCACACCGTGTCCTGATCAACACTCCAACTAAAGGCACCATTTCCCTGCCCACTGGTGACAAATTTCCTATTGATAAGCACTGTAGGACATCTTCCAAGTAGCGTCATCTTATCCTGAACTATAACTGACCATATTTTAGTTAGTCGTACAAACCCAGTCATATGGCTAATTTTATAGATCAGTGTCTCCTGCATAATATGGGTGAAATGCCGCCTAGCAGTAACCTAAAGACAGAAACATGAACGTCAAGGAATGCATCAGTTGAGAAACGCAAGGCTCCTGAGGAGGAAAACAAAGGAATATATTCCCCATCTTTCACATTGTGATTTTAAATCTCTCGTAACAGCATATCAGGGTTACATCTCTATTTGTGAAACTGGGAGAGCTAATGGTTATACCTAGTTGGGTAGTTTACACGAACTTGCGGTATGACATACAATATTTCTGTGCTACCCAGCCAAATAGTTCTGAGGAACTTTGAAAACTCGAGGATCAATGGTGTCTGCCAATCTGTGGCATGATGAAACAAACAGACCCTTTGGGACTCACATGTGATGTAATGATACATATAAAGAGGGCTGGGCTTGCGTTGTGATACCACGACGCTGTCATCCCATTCTGGCCGCCCCCTTCCCCCCTTCCCCCACCAGCAGTCACTGCCACTTTCACGCAGCGGCTTTCTTGACGACGGACTATACTTCATCCCAAATGAAAATACGAGGCGTGTAGGACAAATTACATCCGGTCTCTGTTTCGAAGATCAAAGGAACTCATACCATGAATTCTAATTCCATCCCCCCATTAGTTCTTGATCTAAATAAATGAAAGAAGAGGAAACAGACTTACCTGGCCAGTTCTTGCTCAGCTTCTATTTTAGCTCTAATAGCTTTCCGCTCCAAGGTGGAGAGGCAGAGCGGCCGACAGGGACGGCAACATAGTATGTCACACATGCAATGGGGGTAAGGATGGAGAAGACAGCAACAATGGGGATGGAGATTTATATCGCAGCAGCAGTGGGCGTGCACATCGCAGCTTTTGGGACAGCAACTCATGTCTATCAGCTTTATACGCCTTTTTATTTCCCTGTCAGATCGCCTTAAATCTCGCCTCACAGTTTCCAAAGCGTGACAGAGCGTTGCCATTAGTAAGCATTAAACCATATTCACTTACGAGTACAGCCTTTGGAAAAGGGCACCCGTCAGGAAAAAAAAATTGGTCTTGCAAGCCCTGGCCAGAAGATTGCATTAAGGAGCCAGCTCCTGATGCTGTAGTTGTACTTCAGCATGCTGTTTATGACATCATTGCTGTGTAAATATGTCACAATGTCACCATTTCCATGGAAACAGCAAACAGTATATCCCAAGAGTATCAAATACAAACTCACTTAACAGAAGTGTCAAGCTTACGGTTTTTGCTGAGTGCTATTGTTTAGTAGCCTACATTACACGCCTTTTTTTTAATGCCAAGTCCCTCTTAACACAAAGTGCACTTTGTGCTTGTGTTAATAGATGGGACATGATCATTCAAAGCTTTATAAGTCACAACAAGGCATCATCTAGCCTCAGAAGAAAAAAAAAATAAGGAAAGGAAGCTAGTGTATCCCAAAAACTCGAAGAAGGGGCGGTGTACAAATATGACAAATAAATACATAAAATAAATAAATAAATATATGGTCATAAAGTTATAGTCTGGGGCTAAATATAACGTTGCAATATTGATAACATCAGTTCCAAATTGGCCCTCATGTCTTTTGATCGAAAGACACGTAACAAACAGGATGTTTTTTTTCAAAAGAAGAATTATTTATTTGAAAGCTTTTGGGGTTCAATATGTCTGCGGTTTAGGGGGAGTCCCTGTGGATTTTAATACACTAGTCGTTGCTGACTATACGGGGCTTAGCTCATCTCAGTCTCAAGACGCTTCTGTGACCGCTGTTTAGCTCAGTAGCTTTTACTGTCTATAACTTCCTTGCTATTTATTGTCGGATGGACCTTAGTTATCATAAGCCTGGATGAGAAGTAAAAAAGGTGTAGAGGGTATAAGGTAGAGGGGCTAAACTAATTTCATTGAGGGCCACTGCTGTTGTGGCGGTGGCCACTGTGGGCCACTCCTCTGTAGTTACTGCCCTCCTGTGACCCCAACATGATTGCCGCTGCCACCTGCAACCCCCCTGATCACTGCCGCCCCTGCTACCGCGTGATTGCCCCTGCCCTGGTGACCCCTTGCAATCACGCCGGAGTAGAGGCGGCGAGGGCTGTCCCATTGCTGTCTCTGGGGAAGCTCCGCCTGCCGGATGAACACGGTCCACAGGGTGGATGTAGCCTTGTGCTTGACACCTATGGTATAAGGAATGGCCTTGAGGGAGAGGATGAAGAGCCACTATCAAAACAAGAGTCAGATAAAAGAGAACGGAGTCCAGGGCAGGAATGCAGCTTGAGTAAACATCTTAGACATGACCCTCCTGAGTTCTCATGAAAGATAAAAGGAGGAATGGCGGGAAGCACACTTAGACTTGGAAGGTTGTTTTACTATGGCTTTACAATAAAAGTCTGATCTACCTTGCGGGGCTAACAAAAGATTGAGTTTTCACTCTTTTGTGGTAGTCGGGAGGCTAAGAGTTACTGAAGTACCAAATTCTGATGAGGTGAGGGCTTTGGTGATAGAATTATTGGTGTAATAATATTGCATAATAAAAAAGTTATAAAACATTAGCCAAGATTGCCCAGTTATCTCTTCATTACCAATATAATACTGAGCTATTATTAATAAATGGTTAGAACACAAATGTCATTAACTCTAAACTGAAGTGCATATTCAAAAAAACTAGATGTTCCTAATTACATACAGTATATCCAACAAAGGTTAGAATTTTACAGGCCACTGCAATTATTAATAAAATATTAATTTCTGTTAAAAAGCCAGTTTGGTTTGGTTAACACATTAGGCTAGAAACAGGGAGGCTGTGAGTTCTAGTCCCATTTTGGGCATGAAGCTAAATGAGTGACCTTATGCCAGTCACTCTCTCTCAGCCCTATAAAGGAGGCAATGACAAACCGCTTCTGAAAAACCTTGCTCAAAAACTTGCCTAGGCATCCTCTGAGAATCGGACGTGATTGAACGGAATAACAAAAAAATTCTGTTAAATGCGTCTCTGTAGGCAGCATCTATTTTTATATGTCAGATGGAGCTGATTGTATTGGAGAATAAATATAACTAATATTTTTGGATGTGCAAATAATCTACCTTGCATGGCTTTAGCACCATCCTATCCCCCAAAGGGAAAGCAATCCACCATGGACCGTTCCAGAATGTCTTATAATGCACTCTGAAAGACTATTAAAGTCAGTAATATTAATTATTTACTGACCACTTGCAAAATGGGCATTGTCTGTAAATAAGCATCATATCAATGCAATTGACGGATCATGTTGATTTGGCTCCTTTTGCTAGGAGCAATTTATCCATACCTGCAAATCAGGACTTAGTGTTTTCCAACGCATCTAGAAAAATCTCAAGGGAAAAAAAATGGTGGCTGAAATGGGTTTTCAAAAAGAGTTCCAAGCCAGAATTCCTGATTTCCGTGTAATAAGTAACAAAGCTTTACAAAGCATCTGATATAAAACTGGTTCCCAGGTGGCCAGTTTTTTTTTTAACAGTAGTGGCTGATTTCTGTGCATGAATCCACCCATTAACTATATTATTATCTCTATTTTTGTTTATATTTTTTTTATTGAGTTATAATATAACATACAAAGAAATTGAATAAACGAAACAATGGGGAAATGGGAGAGGAAAAGGAAAAAGGGGAAATGTGGATGAAAGGAGAAAAAAGGAAAAGAAAAAGCATCGACTTCCGACTCCCTTTGGTGCCGTGGAATATGGCATTATCATCGAGTCTCAATTTTTTTGCTTCATACAATCGTTTGAACAGTCACTTCTATAACAATCAATCAATCTAATCGGTAAAACTCAAAATCAAAGTTTCATTTTTTTCCCAACCTTGAGCACCAAATCCAGGAGCGGTTTCCAGGCAAGTACAAAGGTTTTTATATTTTTTTCCTTAATCAAGACAGCCAATTGCGCCACCTCTACTAACTCCACCAGCTTTTGTAACCATTCCTTCATTGTAGGAATCATCGTATCTTTCCATTTTTTCCACGTAAAGTAATTTTGTTGCTGTCAACTTATAAAGCGTCAAAGTTCTGAAAATTTGTTTCCAAG
>JANHFO010010071.1:56991-72998 GCA_032468095.1 Pareas carinatus | reverse complement strand
AAAAAAATATCAAAGTGGTTTTTTCAATGTCACCTCACATATTCTTCTAAACCAGGGTAGGCAACTATGGCCTCTTTACAATTTGTGGACTTTAGATCCCATAATTCCTGAGCCAGTCATGCAGGTTGTAAAGTGGCCATAGTTACCCACCTCCATTCTAAGCTATAAATGTGTAAAATTAGATGATTGGAATAAAAATCCTTATACAAATAAATATAGCTGCTGTAATGATAGACACATCCTTGAGTACCTACTGACAACTTCTGGAAATAATGTGAAGAAAGAAATGTCTATGCCTTGTTACTCAGGGATGCCATGACATGTCAACACTAAATTCTAGTTTGGGGAAAGGGCAGAGAATGAAGCTATTAACAAACTAATTATCAGCCCATATCTTCTTTCTGTAATTTCTTCTTTGTAGATGAAAACACTAAACTTGGCTAAGCAAGTCGCAGACAGTTTGTTGGAGATACTCACTCACAGATGAATCTGTAGTTAAGTCAGCTTAACTGACATGATGCTGTCAGTGAAAATGATGATTAAATTTATACTCTACCTTTCTGCTTATAATAGTAAAATATGAAATTTAAAATGGAGCATTACAATCAGTACAGTGAGAATGAGAAATTAAAATCACATTTCTAGTTTAAAAGCTTTCCTGCTATGAGGTAATTGCCAAAACTGTGTCAGTCTCAGAAAATATTCATGTGAAATAAAATCTATAAAGCTATATGAAATAAATTGTGCTTTTAAAAGCAAATATTAAAAGCCTTGCTGGTTGACTGCTAAGGTTTTCCTGGTTCTCATGAGCATTTACACAATTCTGATTCATGGTTATGCCAAGCTGTAATTTTGTTTGGCTTATACAGAAAATTTTTGAATTCTGATTGCAATATTGAGTAGCAAGTGTGTATGACATCTGAGGCAGAGTAGTAGTTTAAGAAAAAAACTTTAGAGTAGCTGAATCTAGTTTATTATTTAAAAATGCTTTTAAATTCTAAGGCAGTAGTGCTATTTGACAGTTGAATGCTGGTGTTTGACCCCCTCTTGTTGGGTCATATGGGCAATTATACAATATTATAATTCTGCTCCTGCTGTGTTGACCAGTTTTCTTTTCCAGAACATTTACTATTTGGTCAGTATTACACTATAGCTCTATTTGTTTCTAATACGGCTTTCAAAATCATATCACTTTAGCAACAATGGAGAGGTATTAATATGATTATTATTTGAATAGCATGTGTTAAATAATGCATAAGGCAGAGGCAATAGGCTTATCCTATTTTTTCTTTAGTTTTCACTAAGTAGAATTCAGAGGAGATACCTCTCAGATACATCCCGAAGAAAGATTAATTTTTAGTATGTTTTATTAGATTTAGAATTGCTCCTAGTTACAGATCTAGAAGAGAAAATTACTTGTCTCAGTCACTTTGCCAGAGATTCTCCCCTTCAGCCTAAATGTAAAAAACCACCCTTCTTTCTGAAATGCTAAAAACACAGAAGTAGCTAAGCAGCTATGCCATCATACAGTTCTGCACATTTCTTTTTAATGGTAATACCATATACAAAGATATAATGAGGAATTCATTTTGGAAGAAGAAAAATGGAGGGGAACAGTTATTCAGAGAACTCCAAGTAAAAGTATGAACTCATTCTAAGTTAGTTTATTGTATATTTCCTGTTTAACAATGTCTTGAACTTCTGAGGATGGACAGAATTTGTTGTAAAAAGAGAAATTTTCATAGTGGTTGAGATTGGGGAAAACTAGCCTTTTAGAGATGATTATTGTTTTGTCCAATAGAACAATAATTTCATTTTTTGAATTGTGAGAAAATGAAAAAAAATATCAAAATTAAATAATAAGGAATTTTTTTAAAAAACCCCGAAGGGACCAGAACACATCAACTCCTTCAGTCAGAAGCCAGATTAACAGGGGTTAACATCAGTCAAATAATCAAGCAGAAAGCCCTGATCAAGGAATTACCAAGGAGAAGACCATAACTCTACCAACACTGTTAGGAAAACTACTGTATATAAACAGTAGGTAGCAATCCTCACACTCACTAGAACTGATGATGTTGCCTAGTCAGGTAATGAAATTTATGTAAATAAACAACCAAGCTCAAAAAATACTAAGGACTCCACAGCTACATATTTCTCTTCTATTGAAATGAGAACATGATCTGGCAGCTGAAAATGCATTCTTAACAATCCTATATTTGAATGGTAGATCTGTACCTATTATACGAAAAAAAGTAAACTTTGGATGAATTTTGGAAAGAAGATACAGTATATGTCTTATTCAGGTTCTTGGTGAGCATCTAATTTACCAGCCATTCAAGGGAACTGTTTAAGAATGCATACTTCTTAAAATTGTATAAGAATAAAAAATCACTAATTAGTTCTCAACATAAATTTGTACAAGCAGAGATTCCTTTTTATAGAGTGGAATCTCTTGCCCAGGTATGTAAGATTACAAAGGAAAGCAGTAAAAGGTTGATTTTATTTGTTAAATTGTAATAAACATTTTTAGATTATAGTGAATTATTATGTATTATATGAATGATAGTCTAGCTTGATTAAGGTGAATAATATGAATTTCATTTGCTTATTTAAAAGACATATTCTACTTACATTTTTAATATCTCTGGGCACAAAGACATAGTAAATATATACATTATAACATTAAAATATTAATATAGAGAGATATCTAACTACATTTTAAACACTACCCTAAAATGTAATAAGAGAGGATGTACTCCACTCCGATTGTCAGTTCTATAATATGTGTCTGCAATGGATAAAACAGATTGATTTGGATTGTCACCTGTGTGTCATGAGATTGATATCTTTGATGGAATACCTAACAAATAGAGAAGGCAGCAAGACAGTTAAGGAAGGAAACAAGGCCATTAGAGAAAAGTGTCCTTAGTCCAGGGGAATGGAGAAGCATGAGAAAGAGACTAGGAGTAATTTTGCTCTAATTACACTATTTATAAATTGTGTGAGAGAATAACTTTGTTTAGTTTTCAATTTTTTTTATGTTAGCCTACTAGCATTACATTTTTTTCAGAAATCCACACGGTTCTTGTTTCCTGAACTTGTCAGTACTATAATCTTGCCTAAAGTTTATCATCTCACAAATAATCAAATCTCGGTTTGCTTCTTCAGGACCTAATTGTCACAATTATTACATGACTGTCCAGCATCCGTGCTAGGTTTTAAAAGCACCTCTGGGCTGAATATTTGTTACTTAAGGAGGAATATAGGCCTGTCAAGAACAGGTTACCATCTGGATTCTGAATCCAGCCAACAAAATCAATGTAGCACCATATTGTCTGTGTTGCCACCTTATTCTGCTGTACTATATCCAGTGCTTTACCGCCTGGAGACCCACAACAGCTCTGAAGAGTCTAGCACCGAGTTCATAAGAAAGGAGAATTATATATTATAATTATAACTTATAAATATTATTAACAGTATTGAGTGCAGACAACTTTTTCACATTTGGTGGGTTGCCCTTCTTTACGCATGTGAAAGTAAAAGCTCCAACTCAACATTCGATTACTCTTGACTGCATGGAAATGACCATGAATATGCTTTTTATTGCTGCCTTTTAGGATTTTTCTGACCAAACTTCTTAGTCTAGCTTACAACGTTAATATGTCCTGATGTCCACTCACTCATTCAGCTAACTAAATCCGATCCTGCTTAGCAGTTAAAATGATAGTGTTACTGTGTTGCTCTAGTATTTTGCTTTGCAGTTTCAAAATGGATAAATCAGACTCTGAGCATGAATGTATATGAAAACTAATAGCTGTGAAATATGATGTTCTAAAATGATTCACTGAGCATTTAAAATAGTTACTGGAAAGCAAGAATACCAATACTTCTTTGGAGGGTCAGTATGAAGGGGGGGATTGATTATATACTATTCAGTACTCAGATTTTCTCAGACCAGAAGCTTAAATTAGGAAGAAAGGAACTAAGGTGCTGGAAATTATCCCATTTTTTTTTCATTTGGTTAATATGTGGGAAAATTTTTGAATCAAATGCTAATGGTTGGAGCTGCTTCTTTTATATGAAACTTCATACACCTCTAACCTGTTTTTAAAAAGTGATTGATTCTTTCATTAATAAGATGTGGAAAAGTAGCTAAGATGCATTTAAATGCAAATCTTCCCACTCTTAGTTGTTAATTGTAGTTTGTAATTCAGAAATGTAATACATTTCCTATAGGATACCATAGGTGGAGAAGTGGAAAGTTATTGAGGTACTGCTCCATTGTGGTGTAATTCTTGGATGGACGCTGAAAGGATTGTATAAACCAGTGTTTTCTTAAAATAGAGCAATAGGACATGGATTCTGGGAAGAAATACAGTAATGATGGACATGGGAAAATAGGGGATATAAATATATATATTGTATATTGATCTGTAAAAATCAAGATCAGATTATTTGAATTGAATTATAATCTCATTGGGATTGTGTGTAGCAGGAGTCAGACAGATAGTATATAAGAATTAAAGAAATGGGAAATAAAAGAATTGTACATCATAGTGAGGTCATGGAATTAAAGAGACAGATGAGTAAGGATAAAATAGTGTCTGTTGTAGCTGGATTACACATGGCAAGTTGTTGATTAAGAGTCTTAAAATGCAAGGTGTTGAATTTATAAAGTTTGAGACTTACTGGATAAACTTAACTGGGTCTGCTGACAGGTTAGGCAGCATTTCTTACTCTGGTGGAAATTAAATTTAATAGAAAGTGACAGAAAAAAAGCTATTACCAGAAGAGTATTTGTTTGTTCTATCAACAGCTGAGATTTTATGCCAAGATTGTGATTCAAAAGTGGGACACTCTCCTGTCCTATCAACAGTTCAGTTAACTTGATACCATGAATGTAGTCTCATAAAATATTTTCTTCAGGAGATATGTATTTTTGCATAGTTATCTGTAGACTCCATTAAAATGACATTTTTCTGCTTAGGTAACAATTGTCTTAGTTGCAGATAAAATTAGAGGTTCTTTTTTCTTTTCTTTTGAAAGAAGCATTTTCACATGCTGTTTTCTGGAACGATTTTAGTCTCTTTTTATATTGCTTAACTGTTCATAGCTTTGTCTAACATTTTGAGTTCTTAGGATGAGGTTAGACTTAATGGCTTGAAACAGCAAGCAGGTAGTTGATATACAGTAGATAACATTGGATTAGCGTTCTAGGATATTTTGCTTGATTGAAATGTGAGCAGTAGGCAAAATATTTATATGTTAGGGAATTGGAAGAAAAGATCAGTTTTGTTGGTGGATTTGTCTTGTTTGGTGATGGTCTTTCTAGATTATTTTCAAGTAGCTGATAATTTACCTCAGATCCTTGTCTCCTCTTATAGAGGATCTTATGTCTCTTCTGGATGCTGACATACATTCTGCTCACCCAAGTGTCATTATTGATGCTGATGCTATGTTTTCAGAAGATATTAGTTACTTTGGTTATCCATCCTTTCGGCGCTCATCACTTTCCAGGCTAAGCTCGTCCCGAGGTAATTTTGCACCTTTTTTTCTTTGTAAATAAGTAGTATTGCTGTGCAGTACTAGTTATAGCACATGCTGGTGATTTCTGTCTTAGATTTGTGTGTGCAATTTCTATTCTAAATATAGACAATTAAAAACTTTATGCTAAGTTGTAACATTTCAGAAAATATTCTAGTAAGTTAAAAAATAATTGCTAGTAGTATGTTTGAAATGTCTTGATAGGTGAAATGTGCATGAGGCTTTTAAAATTGTCTGCCCGAAGCCAGTATTTTTAAAACAAAGTCTTATGAAGATTGACCTAAAAGCTTATTCTCTTCTGAAACATCCCAGAAGATAGCTTGTTTACTTCAGAATAAGTTAAAATTAGTTGGTACATAGAGAATTTTCTGCCTTCTCTGATATGGAGGCATAATTTTATAGCAAGTGTAGAAATCCTACCTGTGTTCAGATGGGTAGCAGTGAAAGTTTCTTCACAGCTCATTATGTATCACTCAGATAGTTAATAATTCCTTTGCAAAATATAATATCAGTGACACTTTAAAATATATTTAATAAGCTTTAAGCCCTGTCATTATTATTTTTTTTGCATTTAGATTTAGAAGTAACAGCTAGAGGATGTATTGAATAAAAGCAAATTAAAAATGTATGAAATCCAATACTGGATCTGGAGCTTTGTACCTTGTCCAGAGTATTTTATCAGTTGTTAATCCAACCTCTGCTACAAATCTTTCTTGAATTTCACTCTACCCATTTAATTTTTCTCTTAGTATTCACATGCATAAATATCTTAGTGTATTATGTAAGCTAGTTAAAAGATTTTGTTATGGTTGATGTACATTGTGAATATAAGGTGATTTCCCAAATTATCAACTAAGGCTTCATTGTGCTATTTATGAAGCTTCTAAAATGGTGGATACCTTGAAGTCTGTTTACTTTGTTTTGGATTAATTCCCATAAAATATAGCCAGTAGGGCCAATAGTCAGAAATTATGAAAATTGCAATTGAAGGGAAATGGGTTGTTTACTCATGCAAGTGAAGATTAAAACCAAAGGCCTCATCTCTCTCTATATGAAACTATGCATAGGTCTTGGGGCAAGCTTAGAATTATATACATGCCACTATCTCTTTTTAATGCACATACTCCTAACCCTCTTCATTGTAGTCTCATTAGAAGTCAACTAAAGTATGAGGTCTGAATAAGAGGAAAAATAAAAAGTTGTCAAAACATTGGTTATAGACGAATTATGAGAAAGTTAGATGGACATTCATTTTTAAATCAGTTGTTGGAGGAAGTGGAGAATAAGATGAGAGTGATAGAAGACTAAGTAAAGAAGTAAGGCAAAAGAAAGGAGGCTCGTTTTGATTAAGTATGTTATTAAATAAGGAATAATATAGTTTAAATGCAGTATGTGCATGTATAAATATTCATCCTCTGATTTTTCTTAAATCCCTCCCCTTTTCCTTTCTAAGGTTATTTCTATGTTAAGGTGAAAAAAATCCTTATTTTCCATGTATATATTCTCTTGGATATTTAGTTTGATTACCTGACTTAACATTTTAATTGTTTGAGAGAACTGGCGTACTGGCTTTAGACAATTTGTAGGCCAATTGAAGGGAAATCATTTTGGTAAGGAACATTTTCCTTAAAAAAATATTTCTAGAACTTTTCTGACTTCAAAATTTTTATTTAATCAACATTACTCTTAAACTTTTGAAAAAAATCACATCAAGTGCTATATATTTTGTTTAAGGGGTTGGATTAGCAAATTTGCAACACTTTAAGATTGTGTGATAACCTTTTCAAGTGGTAGTTGGGGAACTGCTGAGACTCTCTAATAAACACTCCTTTTTTGCTAGATTAAAAGTCCCTTTAAGTCCTTGTTAGTTGAAACTTGGTTTTGTTTTGTTTGTACTGTTTGATACATCACCCATAATATACTCTTTGCATATGGTACTACAAATTTTTAAAATCACTTTTTATCTTGTTCTGTATATCCAATGATATAACTTCAAAAAGTGAATTCATTTTAGGTAGCTTGAAGCTTCCTGGGTCTGAAGTAGATATTGAGTGTCATTCTTACATTTTAAATGATTTTGGCAATAATAAAGTACATATGCTTGAAAGGGTCAATATTTTGAGTGCTGCATGCCTTTTTGATGTTTATATTTTATAATAGATTTTAATTGCTGTTAGTTGCATCCTGAAGGGTCTTTACTAGAGAGTGGCTTACTTTTATCCCACTGGTGTGACCCAATTGCATACCAGTTCTCCTTCTTCCCTTAGAGAGAGACTCTGAGCTGTTGCGTGAACGTGAGTCCGTTTTACGTTTGCGTGAACGAAGGTGGCTTGATGGAGCCTCATTTGATAATGAAAGAGGCTCTACAAGCAAAGAAGGAGAGCCAAACCTTGACAAGAAGAATACACCTGTCCAAAGCCCAGTCTCGTTAGGAGAAGATTTGCAGTGGTGGCCAGATAAGGTACTGATTTTTTTAAAAGATAATAATATATAAGATGTCTTAACTGCATATTTACATTTCTTCTCTTCCCAACAGTCTGAAAATATCCCTTACCTGCATGTGGTTGGTATTGCTTAATCTTAAATTAATGGTCTAAACACATACATTCATATAAATAAAGTTTAAATAATGACCTTAATGACAGGGCAATTCACATACAGGTAGTCCTCAACTTATGACCAATTGTTTAACAGCCATTCAAAGCTACAACTGCCATGGATAGGGCATTTTACAGCCTATAAAGTACTTCCAACCATTGTAAAACAAACCCTAGTCGGACAATCATGATCTGCTTTGCAACCGTTGTCACGCTTACAACCAGTTGCCAAGCACCCATGATCATGTATGTAAACACCATTTGCAGTCTTCTCTGTCAGCTTCCCCAAAAAGTCAGTGGAGAAACTGGCAAGGAAGGTGCCTTCTGCAGCCTGTCAGAGCAGTTTTCTTCCATGCATGGAGAGATGCATCTCTTCAGTAGGGTTGAGAAACAATAGTTTAGATCCCACAGATCACCAATCCATTACTGTAGCCTGCCAGAGCATTTACCTTTAGCACACAGGGGACCTGAATTCTGCAGACAGTTCATTTGCCTATCTACTTTCTCATAAAGTTTCAACTGATGGTTTTGTTTTAAATGTCTTAATTTTGAATAAAAATTCAGTTTTGGTAGGAAGTAAAAATGTGAATGTAGTTCAGCTCAGCATAATGACTCAACCATTGTCTGAAATCAGGTGATCTAAAAATGTAACAACAACAACAATAGTAGTGGTAGTAGTAATAGTAATAGTAATAAGTTATTTATTTTGTATAAATTTAGTGGATAATAGTGGGACCATTAAAATGAGAACAGTTTTTTTCTTGTTAATGCAAGGGGTTCTTTGTCTGTTGATTAAGTCATTTTGAGAAGTTACAAACAACTTTGCAGAATCATTTTTTTAAAAAAGTGAACACATTAGGGAAACCAAGTGGGAAACACAGTCAAAAGTCCATGTTTTATTTTGCCAAGCCAAGATAATCCTTGCGCTGCCCTAAAGTTTGAGAATCTCTATGATTAAAAATCAAAATCATTAAAAAAGTAGTGTATTTCTTCTGGTCCAAATAATCCCAGTGAAATGATTAGTTTTATTTATTGTGGGAAGGGTATGGCACAATTTCAGTTACCGTTTAAGACAGTTGCAGTTCTGCAGAATTTGAGAACCCATACTGTAATAAATGAATAATAGTATATTAAACACAAAATTATTATCATGTTGAACATTTAAATGTATCTGATTTTGTAGGATGGAATGAAATTTATTTCTATTGGTGCTCTGTATTCTGAATTGGTGGCAGTGAGCAGTAAAGGGGAGCTCTATCAGTGGAAGTGGAGTGAATCTGAACCATATAGAAATACACAGGTATGTACAATTATATTTGTTTAATTATTTGCCATCAAGTTAGTATTGACTCTCAGTGGTCACATAGATTTTCTCCACGATGATCTGTCTCAGTTTGCTATTTCAGATCTCCAATGGTATACCCATTGTAATTCATTCCATCCATCTTGCTATTGGTTGTTCTCTTCTTTCCTTTCCCTTCACCTTTTCCAGCTTTGCAATCTCCAGAAAGTTAGATCCTTGTATAATGTATCCCTAGTACAATCATTTTAGATATGGTGGATTGATGAGTTTATAACATACTATTTGATTGTTTTGTTTCCAAAGAATCCATCAATACATCATCCACGTGCAGGATCATTGGGATTGACAAACGAGAAGATAATTCTTCTTTCTGCAAATAGCATTAGAGCAACTGTTGCTACTGAAAACAATAAGGTATGAAACGTTTGAGAAAATTTTTTGTTTTTCTAGTTTTTTTAATCACTGTTGCAACCCCTATAAAATTATTACAATTTAATTATATTAATTTTATCACTTTATTGCAAGATACATTTATGAGTTTTAATTGTTGTCAGCTACTCAAAGCTGTATAATTAGTACAGAAATAATTAAGTAAAAGCGAATTTTTTTAAAAAAAACCTCCCCCCCAAAAAAGATAGGAAAAACAACTATAAACAGTTAATAAAAACCACATTGGGCTTTGTCTGCCCTGAATATGGACCCCAAAACCCTTGATCTTGCTTCTTAAAATTATCCCGAAAAAAACTGTTTCTAAAAACAAATTTCTTAAAATTTCATCTCAAATTTGATGGAAACTGGTTGTTCATGTTGTGTATAAAGAGTTACCCATAATGATTGGCTAAAATAAGATCCTGAAATGAAACTATCTGATCACTAAATATTTTTTCCTTTCAGGTGGCTACTTGGGTAGATGAAACTTTGAGTTCTGTAGCTTCTAAATTAGAGCATACTGCACAGACCTACTCAGAACTTCAAGGAGAACGAATAGTCTCACTGCATTGTTGTGCCCTTTATACCTGTGCTCAGTTGGAGAATAATTTATATTGGTGGTAAGTATATATTTCTATACAAACCTTTATACATCTATATTTGCAAAGAACAAAAAAGGTTTCATTGTTGCAAACCAGTAAGTGAAAACATGATAAAAAAGATGTCAAATCTTGGTCAGGTTTAATCTAATTTATTACATTTGTAAGGCTGTTCAGTCCGAAATAACCTACTTCCCCATTGTATTAATTAAATAGAAGAAAATTATCCTTCTTAGATAATTTTATTTAGCATATTCATATGGGCCATACTGCTTGAAAGTCAGACTATCTTGAGAAAGAGAGAAAAAGGATACTTTTGTGATATTAATTTGAATACTGGATTTCTGGCTGAATGCTTACAATGGCATATGATTCTACAACCTGTATTTGCTTGATTGAGTTTATATTTTTCTGCCTTTCAGTTCTTGAATCTAAAAATGAAAGTTTGTATCTATTAATGAAATAAAACACTGTCGTAACAGTTATAAAAGATCAGTGCTGCCTTCAGTTTAGGAGCCAAAATCTTTCCCCTACAGCAAATTTCTAATTTTTATTGGTCAGGAAGATGGAATGTTAGGAGTTATAGTCTCAACTTATCTAAAAAACAGTAGATTTACTGTATGTGTGTGAGAAAAGTGCTTGATTAATTCTGTTAAAGATTACAACAAGTAATAAATCAAACACCTAAGATGCTTTAATAATTATTGAGATTTTAATGCAAAAGTTGCAGAAAATTGTTGAAAATTCAAGACTAGAAATCCCTGATATGCTCAACAATGGCTAATAAATTTCTGGAAGTAAATATGCTCTATGTGTTGCTAGTTTATTTCAGTAGCTCAGAAGATGGATGTGTCTAAAATGTCCAAATAAACAGCATCATAATCAAACATAATTGCATCTTATGTAGCCACAAATGGAACAATTATCTGCTGAACTGCAAAATGCTGTCAAGAGCTCACTGAGGATCAGACCATCTGCTCCTAATCACAGACATGTCACATCAATCTAAAAAGACTATAAAGGATCGGTTCCAATGAAATAAAACTTTGAAAACATTCCTGAAGAATATGAGGCCAGATTCAGAGACATTAACTTTGTGGAGCAAGAACCTGAGAAAGGTAGAAATAAGTAAAAACGGTTGCAAAAGAGAAAGGCAGAAAGAAACAAAGGACAGACTGGCTATTAACCCAAGCCATAGAAATACTGTAGTTAAGGAAAGAAGACTATGAATGCCAAAGAGAGAGAACTAGTTTCTAAAGACCTTAATGGAAATTTTCAGTGGTAGGCAAGAAGAGTTATATATGAACTTGGAGCATAGCTAGATACCCTGTTTCCCCAAAAGTAAGACATCCCCTGAAAATAAGACCTCCCCGATAATAAGGCCTCCCCTCCAGTGCAGCTGGAGCAGACAGGAGGTTCTCGCTGGAAAAATAAGACATCCCCTGAAAATAAGACCCAGCGCATCTTTGGAAGCAAAAATTAATATAAGTGTCTTATTTTCGGGGAAACACGGTAGAAGACTCAGAAAAATAGGAATCCATTGAAGTAACACAATCATGAGAACAAGTATGGAATGAATCTAAAGATGAAACATAAAAAGATGGAATAAATGGGAAATTTGTAACAGAAGATAAATTTAAAGGAGACTGTAAAAGAAAAATAAGAGAAGCCATGGTATATGAGAAATAAACCAGATAAATCAGCTGGCCCAGAGAAAAGCCCTAGGGGTGGATGGGATCTCAAAGAGCTCTTGAAAGAAACTGAGGGAAGATATAAAGTTCATGACAGCCTTGTGCCAACAAATGTGAAAAAGCAACAAACATGTCCAAAGACTGGATAAAGTCTGTCTATATTATAAACCCCTAGAAAGGAGATTTAAAGGAATGATATATAGGACAGTATTGTATTTTAAGGGTACTATGTCTTTCCATTTACTATTCTTTTCTTTAGGATTAGAACACATAGTTCCTTCTCATAGGATTTATTTTCCATACATCTGATGGTTTTTATTACTGTTTTATTACTAGTGAGAATGCAATACAGTACTGGAGAATTTGATCTGACTTATACAGAACAAAGAAAAAGTATTACTAGGAAACAGTGTTCTGCTAAAATTATACTAAACTTTAATAAAAGAACTCTTTTATTCTTCAGAAAATTTTAAATGTAAGATGCATATCATGCTCTACTATCAATGTATTCTGCAATTTTCTGAATTTCTCCTCATCCTTTTGAAAATTGCCAGGCAATTCTCTTTCATTTTGTATCTGTAATATTAATCCCTTTTTCAGTTTCACATTTTGATAGGAGACTTTAGTGAGCAAGGAACTGATCTGGAAACCAGGAGATTGAGAAGTCTAGTTCCACCTTAGTGATTTTGGGTCAGCCATTCTCTCATGACACCAAGTGACAGGCTGATCAGTCAATTCCTGTCTCAACCAATGTATCAACAATGAGTTGATCTGAAAAAAATGGACCCTGCACTTGTGGGAAAATGCTAGGAAGAAAAAAAAACCCTTTATCTTCTTTTCCTTTTAGGAGAGGATAAAGATAAAATAGTAATTGAGCATTAAGATTTCCCTCCATCTTTGCTGAATGTTAGATTTACAGTTTTCTCTATTTGAAATATGTTCCTTATTTAATATTTTTAGTATTCCTTGCCAACCTCAGCTTTTATGACAACTATAAATTTAGGCAATCCATTTGTACTCCTCTTTTGTCTTTGCATTTCTTTTAAATATCTTTTTTTTAAAGAGCCTCTGAGCCAGTGTTTCTCAACCTCAGTCATCTTTAAGATATGTGGATTTCAACTTCAACTGATGATTGAAGTCCACACATCTTAAAGCTGATTGAAGTTGAGAAACAGCTCTAAGCATTTTAAATAACCGTGTTGTCTTTTTACAGGCCTTTTTACAAACAGTTAAAACCAGAGTTCAGTGTGAGCATGTATATATGTACAAACCTTTGCATTCTGTGTTTATATGCTTTTCAGAATATTACTGATAATGTTATTTTGAAGGGGCTTGTATTTGGAGTAGAAATTTAGTGTGTTTCCATTTTGAAGTCTAGAACTAATTCACCTACATCCTTCACATGCACTCTACAGCATGGTGGATGAACCTTGCTGGGAAATGTTCTGTCTGCCTTCTTTTTATATGTGAAGTGACTAGTTTTCTAACTTTGGCCTCCAGTGACATATTTTCCATAGATTTCAAAATACATGTTTTTAACTTGATGTGAATAGTTAACTATTAGAACCACAATTTTGGGTACTGTCAGACCTCATCTTACTGTCTTGAATCTTAAAACTCTTTTATTGGCTAGATGTGTTATCATTTATTGTCTTTTTAAAAAAAATCTTACTACTTTGTTAACATCGATTTCATATTAACATTAGTATTTTTCTTCCTAGGGGTGTAGTTCCTTTTAGTCAAAGGAAGAAGATGCTGGAAAAGGCTAGAGCCAAAAATAAAAAGCCCAAGTCTAGTGCTGGTATATCTTCAATGCCAAATATCACTGTTGGTACTCAGGTATGTACAAGCTTATTTAAAAATAAATAAATAAATAAATAAATATTGAACAAATTGAACTACAAACGAGCTGTAGAATATCATAGTACCTGTAAATATAATTCTTAGTTGAAGCAACTATTTCATGACCTGACAGAATTTCAGATATCCATAGTATGTGCTGTGTCTGATAAATATTATATTGGTCTCTGCCTTTTCTCTCTCTCTTTTATCACCGATTGAGCTATAGTTTTAAGCATGCTGATGATCTTACTATTAGGAAACTGTATCCTGGGTATTGTTTATTTAAACATTCATGTGCATTTCAGTATCGCATTTTTATTTATACGATGCTGTTTTCCCTTCTGGTTTTTTGATGTTTAATTTACTATAATTAATGCATTTTCTCTTTATTTCAGGTGTGTTTGAGGAATAATCCTCTATATCATGCTGGTGCAGTGGCCTTTTCAATTAGTGCTGGAATTCCTAAAGTTGGTGTTTTAATGGAGTCTGTCTGGAATATGAATGATAGCTGTAGATTTCAGCTTCGATCACCAGAAAGTCTAAAGAACATGGAGAAAGCTAATAAAACTACAGAGGCAAAGTAAGTGCTCTAAAATATTGTGAGGCACTTCTTTAATAGACTTGATCATGGGTGAAAATCTTTGAGAAGCATTGAATTATGAATCTTAGTCTTCTAACATTTTTGACCTAAATGAAATTTTGTTTGATTATAATATAGAACTGTAAATTTAAACTCTAATATTTTTCTGAGGGCTATAGCAAATAATGGAGAGAAGCAATTAGCAGGCGGCCTTAAGTAATAAATAATTCTCATGGTTTTTAAGTTTTTATTTTAGTTCCAATTTTCACTAAGGACAATAATATGTACATTTTAAACAGTTTTTAAAATGTGTTATATTAACAATGCTTGCTTACCTAAAGATACCAGAAGCATTCACCAAATGTTATAATGAATTTGTGAGAAAACAGACTTATTTATGGCTTTTGTGTGTTGTCCCAAAAGAGAGACTTCTTATAATATAATTTTGACTTCTTGAAAGCAGTTTAGATATAAATTAACAAAATTAGAAACCACAGAAATGAGAAACAATGAAATGGTAATTCCAGAATAAAAATATGAATTCTAAGCCCAAGTGACTCAAACTACATGAATTACTTCTTTCTTTGAAATCTTAGGCCTGAAAGTAAGCAGGAACCAGTGAAAACTGAAATGGGCCCACCACCTTCTCCAGCCTCTACCTGTAGTGATGCGTCTTCAATAGCAAGCAGTGCATCAATGCCATACAGTAAGTTATAATTGCATTGTCACTAATTTCCCAGCTGTAGTAATTTATCCATAATCAACTTCTAAAATCTTATTTGGAAAATGCTACATTTTTTATCAATTTGTATTTTTAAAAATTCTTTTAGTCACTGATGTTTTCATATTTTCTTCATTATATTGACTATATTTGAATATAGTATCAAGAGGCAATTGCTCCGAATCCTTCCAGTTACTTATAGGTAGCACATGGCCCAATTGCTCTTGCTGCATTCTCCAGCCAGTTGGAGTCAACACCTAATTCATCCCAGCAGTGTGAATTCGACATCAGACATGTCGAATACAGCATTAGGATACTGTCAGACCAGTTTAGCTCCACAGGGCCGTGGCAAGTGCTGGGGGAGTGCGGGGAGGGCCATAGTGGGAGTGCATAGCGCACGTGGGACTTTGATGAGCGCTTGGGTGGCAAGCGCTGGGGTGTGGCGGTAATCGTGGAGGGGCAGCTGCAGGGGAACAACCGTGACCGTGGGGTAGAGGTAGGCCTCTGAGAGACCTGTGGTGGGCCACATGTGGGGTGGGGAGGCCGATGGGAGGCTGCGCTGGGCCATGACAAGTGCTGGGGGCACAGGGAGTGTCACAGTGGGTGTGGGGAGGCTGTGCACTGCCATGATGAGTGCTGGGGGAGTACGGAGAGGCTGCGTGGCGCCATGGCAAGTGCTGGGGATGAGTGGCAGCAAT
>JANHFO010010071.1:15352-31055 GCA_032468095.1 Pareas carinatus | reverse complement strand
AGATAATCATAGTGTTAGAGATTCTATAAATAATATATAAGTAATATGCAATACGGTATTATACAGTCTTGATAAAGTTTTTCATTCTCTTATTATATAAGAAATAAACTGAAGTCTTGTAAGGTTGCTAAAACGTGACTAAAAATTGTTACATAATGAGACGGGGAACCCCAACAGAGGACCCATAGGTAGTGAACGAGATAGTAACCTGAAAGTTAACAAAAGAATGTATGCTATACTAAAGTGCTTAGTCTATGTGTAAATGATAATGCAACAATGTAACATAAGTAAGTTTATATGATTTCTTTCACTTTGCTACTGGTATAAGAAACAACTCTTACTTTGTGAAAACTAATAAAAAGATTAAATCCAGAACTTGCCTGGTAGAACAACATACCAACTTAATTGACCCTTAATTGACCCTTAATTGACCTTATCCAAAGTCCCAATGCTGGGGAAAGTGCCATAGCTTTTCTTCTCTATTTGTTCTTTTTTATTGTTTGAGAAAGAAGAACATGGCTTTGTTTTTCCACAATCTAAGTGTGCAAAGGAGAGAAAACCAAAAAGCACCATTCTTTGTTTTGCTTCCTGGTTCTTGTTTGCGAAGGAGGACCAGATGGAATCAGGCAGTTTGGGTGACATGTTTAACATGTGCTAGGATGCCCAACTTCCATCTCAGGACTGGGACAGTGCTTCAGCCTTGGTTCTCTCATTGTGGCTTCAGGGAGGACTGATCAGGCACTGGTTGTTGGAAACAGGATGACATAATTAGACTGAACATAGCTGGAACCCTTTCAGACTACTCTGTCAGCATCAGAAGTTGTTCACAGTCCCTAATCCAGTTTGAGAACCAGTTGAATTTTTATAATCTAAACAGAAGAAGCAAATTCTTTGAAGATTAAATGGTTATATTCCTCTTTGATTTGGATGACTCCAACTTTCTGGCCTTTGCTAAGGCATTCGAAGACCTGGTGTTTCCCTTGGACATTAAGTGAAGTTGTGGGCGAGCCCATTTTTTTCTGATTAGAAGTTTGCTAAGTGACTTCAACAGTGCTTGGTTGGTTTTCATTTTCTAAAATTAGTTTTTTTGTTTGTTAGTTCCCCAGAGTTTGGGCAGGCATATAAAGTCAGTTAGGTAATAAAAATAGTCATAGAAAATCTCTCCATTGATCCGTTTCATTTTTGATATTAATATGAGTATTGCTTTATGTTTGTATTTTTAAAAGACATTCTTCTTCCTTCTTTTTTCAGTTCCAGTCAGTCACAGTCCTCCTATATCATTAGGAATCCACAGCAAAGACGAATCAGTCAGTCGCAGCCAGTTCGTGGCAGAGATGAAGAACAAGATGATATTGTGTCAGCAGATGTGGAAGAGGTTATTATTGTAATTGCTTTCAATACACAGTGTTGTATGTATTTCAAAATAAATACTGGTTTAGAATGATGTGAATGGTTTAGAATAATGTGAATTTTGTAAGCAGTGCACTTTTGCCTGTAAAGTAAGAACTATGCTGCATAAACACATTGCCTAAATTTGTAGGGAGCAGTATAAAATAGTAGAAACATTGTCCTGTTGACTTCTAAGTACCGTGAACTTTTAAAGAACAGTATGACCTATTGTCTGCATTTCATTTATATTTTCTTTGGGGGATTCTGTTTGGCAGTTCTTGAACATAATAAAAACACGTATAAAATATCCATAAAGTTCAGTTTTATATACCGTATATTCCAGCGTATAAGGCGACCCGGTGAATAAGGCAATCTGCACTGAAACTCTGCCTTTTAAGTTTCGCCTTCTTCCCCTTCGTGGTTTTTTTTTGGGGGGGGGATAACTGCGTTTCCTCCTAAGGCCACCGCGACAGCTGGCAATTAGTCTCCAAACTTACAAAAGCTGGTGCAGGGGTGGAGCAGAAGAGTCTCGCCTGGCCACCACCGCTGCCCGCCTGCTCTCCGTTGGCGAGTTTTGCCCCACCAAGCGACGCCTTTGAACCTGCCCGTTGCCGCCGAGAGGCAAAACCTGTTTGTCTCCCTCCCGGGTCTGGTTTTGGAGGCTAGATTGCTGGCGAAACGCAAAACCTAAATGGCAGACCTTCAGTGCAGGGGCCGCCTTATACACCGGAAAATATGGTATACAATAAGTTGCAGGGCATAAAATGTGTGACTTGATATAATACTCTTTCATATCAGGTGGAAGTAGTTGAAGGAGTTGCAGGAGAAGAAGATCACCATGATGAACAAGAAGAACATGGCGAGGAAAATGCAGAAGCAGAAGGCCAGCACGATGAACATGATGAAGATGGTATGCTTTATCTCTGTCTTTGATTGAGACTAGGCATAGATGTAAGGCCTTGTTTGCACTTACTCAAAGAATGCCCTGACGTTTTCACTGAGGTTTACTTTCTAGCAAGTCTGTCTTAAAGTGCTGCATAAATTATCCTTGCATTAGTCCTTATATGCTAATAAGAACTGACTTTTCATATTGATTTCAGTTCTTCAGTTAAAGATTGCAAAATGTATATATTTATTTTAATACAATAAAGTCCACAATCCATCTTCTCCACAAATATGGTACAAGTAATAATGCAAATCTATCAAAAGCATTGAAAAGGATCATATTTACCATACAGCATTCCTCCAGCCTGTTCAGGTAGAATTAAGAGAATCCCTTTTTGTTACAAGCGGAAACGTGGTGGGGAAAATGCACAAATTTCCAATGTGATGGTAAATAGTGGGTGTGATTTAAACTAGTTTTTCTTGAAGAATCTGAATTATTTTGTAATCTAAAATACAGTGTTAAAATAGTTGTATACATTTAATTTATACTTACCATTAGGAAGCGATATGGAGTTGGATTTACTGGCAGCAGCAGAAACTGAAAGTGACAGTGAGAGTAATCACAGCAACCAGGATAATGCCAGTGGGCGCAGAAGTGTTGTCACCGCAGCTACAGCAGGATCAGAAGCAGGTAATGTGCTTTTTGTCAGCCTTGTTTCCTGAGACTCTCCAATGCAGGACATTGAAAAAAAATTGGGATAAGACTTGCTTTGAGAGATTGTTTGAAAAGTGGAGAGAGATTTTGTCTGCATATTATTTAGGGTGTAAAGATGCCTTGATCCCTCTAGTATATTCCTTATACTAGAAATTTCAATATGAATGCAAAAATAAATCTTGTAAATGATGTACACTGCAAGGTATGCAAAGTAGAGTTTTGTCTATTGCAATTTTTTAAAAGAACGACTTCATTATACATGCAGGAAATGGGAAATTCCAGTTTTTTAAGCAAGGCCAATCTATTTGAAGGAAGTGAGACTAGATCGGTTGAAACCAGGTTGGGCGGTGTGTAATTCTCCTGATGTTGAGACTATAACTCCAGTGATCTCACATCCCTGAAAATGCTCACTAAGGCTAATGGGATTGAGCTTCAATTGAAGGGCCAAGAGTTGTTTGACTTTCCCTTGAAGGGCCATTAGATTGCCCTTAAAAGATTGGCTCCCTCGTAAAAATGTGAAAGAATTGACTTTTGGGTATATGCTTTTTTCCATAGGAGCTAGCAGCGTACCGGCTTTTTTTTCTGAGGATGACTCTCAATCCAATGATACCAGTGATTCAGACAGCAGCAGCAGTCAGAGCGATGATATAGAGCAAGAAACATTTATGCTGGATGAGCCACTGGAGCGAACAACAAGCAGCTCTCATGCCAATGGTGCAGCCCAGGCCCCACGCTCCATGCAGTGGGCTGTACGCAACACACAGAACCAGAGGACCACCAGCACTGCCCCATCCAGTACCTCTGCCCCAGCAGGTATTTCAAAAGTGGTTTGATTGTTTTTTTTTACATTCCTAGTCTGACATTTTCTGATTCACTAGGTTTTTTGTTGTTGTTGTTCGCAGGGTAGATGCAAATTTTTACATGGCGTGATCCTGCAGAATTGTTTTTTTTTTAACCTGTCATGTCCTTTCTATTATTTAAGAGCCACTTTCAAGCAGGACAAGATGGAGGTTGTGCTTTGGAAATAAATAATTGAGTTTGCTTTTGTCCATTTCTTCCTCCCAGAATGCTCTTTATTTTCTCTCCCTTTAGCTAGTTCAGCGGGCTTAATTTATATTGATCCATCCAACCTGCGTCGGAGTGGAACCATCAGTACCAGTGCAGCAGCCGCAGCAGCCGCTCTTGAGGCGAGCAATGCTAGCAGCTACCTAACATCCGCAAGCAGTTTGGCAAGGGCATACAGTATTGTGATACGGCAAATATCAGATCTTATGGGACTCATTCCCAAATACAATCATTTGGTGTACTCCCAGATCCCAGCTGCAGTGAAGCTGACATACCAAGATGCTGTGAATTTACAGGTACAATGCTGCATGCTGATTTCTAGTTGTTTTTTTAAAAAAATAATCTGTCGCTTCTTTCCTCATTCCAACTCATAACTCCTTTTTTCTCAATAAAATTTAGTTGCCTGTTTGTTCCGTATCTATTTACTTGCCTGTTATTACTTTTCCCTCCTTATTTGCTCTATATGCATCTTGCCTTGTTTTGAATTCATGGGAGGAATTTCCTCATTGCATTATAAGCTGAGAAATTCGTAAAGTTCCTCTAGATGCTCTCAAGCTCTGCCAAATTAGGCTGAATCCATATATCAGCAATGGATACACCCAAATCCAAGCATGCGCACAATGCATGAACCTAAGCCTTCCCACATATCCATTTAACTCATTCAAATTTATTTATTGATTTATTTTGTATTTGTATGCCGTCTGGTGAGATCAACGGCCCCAAGTCTGCTGGAACAGCCAGGTCTTCAAGGCTTTTTGGAAGGCCATTAGGGTGGGGATGGTCCGGATCTCTGGAGGTAACTGGTTCCAGAGAGCTGGGACAGCCACAGAGAAGGCCCTCCCCCGCAGGCCCGCCAGCTGGCATTGTTTAGCTGACGGGACTTGGAGAAGACCAACTCTGGGATCTTACTGGTCGCTGGGAGACATGCGGTACAAGGCGGTCTCGAAAATAGCCTGGCCCTAAGCCATGTAGGGCTTTAAAGGTGATAACCAACACCTTGAATTATGCCTGGAGACCAACAAGAAGCCAGTGCAGCTCATGGAGAATTGGTGTAATGTGGGTGTACCTAGATACCTACTATGACTCGCACGGCTACATTCTGGACCAGCTGCAGTCTCCGAACACTTTCCAAAGGTAGCCCCATGTAGAGCACCTTACAGTAATCTAACCATGAGGTGATAAGGGCATGAGTGCGAAGCGCCTCCTGATCCAGATAAGGGTCGCCATTGGTGCACTAGGCGAACCTGTGCAAAGGTCCCCCTAGCCACAGCAGTCAGATGGTGGTCTAATTTTAGTTGTGAGTCTAGAAGGACCTCCAAATGGTGAACCCATTCTGAGGGGGACAATTTCTTTCCCCCCAGAACTAAGGATGGAAGGTATAATCCTTAGGAGGCAATACCCACAGCCACTCAGTCTTATCTGGGTTAAGTCTGAACCTGTTGACTTCCATCCAAACCCTTACTGCCTCCAGGCACATCACATCCACAGCTTCACTGAATCCACAAGGGTGGAGATATATAGCTGTGTATCATCAGCATATTGAGACTTTATCTCTGTTTCCTACTTTTCAGCTCTGCAAAATGGCACAGGATGAGAGAAAACAAAGGCAGAACTGATGTAAATAATTGCAGGAGTCCATGGTTTCAAATTGCACAGAGGAAAATGCTGATAGTGAGACAGTCAGACAGCCTGCTAAAGATGCTACTCATGATTAAGGAGATATCCCTTGCATCAGGCTCTGCTCTCTAGCCCCTGCAATTTGCTTAGTTTATTTCAGTCTCCTCCCCCCATTTTGCAAATATATTTTGAAAACCTTTGGAAGCTTAAACCTTAAGACTATTCAGTCAGAATGATTGAATAACAAAGAATGCTTGATAAACATTTCCAGCCATTGTTCTTCTTTTGCTACTTTGCACTCACTGATGCATTTCAAAGGATAAAATCCTAGCAGGAGACTTACACTTGTGTGTGCGTCTGGGGTGAAAGGGGGGAACTGAAAACCTGGCATGGACTTTCAGATTGTTTCTGGGGTTCAGATTTAACCTGCAGTTAGAGATTCTTTATACTTTTTTCCAATCTCTGGTTTCTTGGTTGGCCAAAAATATGACAAATGGCTGCTTGTAAACTGGACAGTTAATCAAAATTTGAGAAGGGATCCAGTGCTTACAGAAATGTAAAAAGGAATATTAGGGAAATTAGTATCTATCTATATGTATTATTTGTATACAACAAATAGGTAATAATTTTATTTTTAGAATTATGTTGAAGATAAACTGATTCCCACTTGGAATTGGATGGTGAGCATTATGGATTCCACCGAAGCTCAACTGCGTTATGGATCTGCACTTGCCTCTGCTGGAGATCCTGGCCATCCAAACCATCCTCTTCATGCATCACAGAACTCAACCCGGAGAGAGAGGATGACAGCACGTGAAGAAGCTAGCCTAAGGACTTTGGAGGGTAGACGGTATGTTAACAATTGTGTGTTAACCCCCCCCCCCAACTAAGTAATATGCTTGTGCCAAAAAACCCAGAGCAGCAATTTATATGCAGAAGTATAACTTTTATTAGAGTATGGTCATATTATGCAAACTAAGTGATAATACTTTGAACGTAACCATGATTTTTTTTAAAAAAAGCCCAGCAGTTGTAAAATGTGTGATGCTTTTTGTAATTGCAGGCGTGCTACACTGCTCAGTGCTCGACAGGGGATGATGTCTGCAAGGGGAGATTTCTTGAATTACGCCCTCTCCTTGATGCGTTCCCACAATGATGAACATTCTGATGTTCTTCCAGTTTTGGATGTCTGCTCATTGAAACATGTAGCATATGTCTTTCAAGCTCTCATTTATTGGATTAAAGCAATGAACCAACAAACAACTTTGGATACACCTCAGCTGGAACGGAAGAGGTAGAAACCAGATCAATAATAGGCAGCTAGCCAGTTGAGCAGCAAGTTGTATTTCTTCCTCTTTCCTTCCTTAAGATTAAATATATGTTTTAGGATATATTATACATTTGTTGCAGACATACATAATTACATAATTATATATTTTTTAAGATTAACAGGTGCACTTAATTCAAAAATAAGGCACATGTCTTTCCCTTTATATCAAAAGATTTTAAGAAACTATCATAACTATACCATCTTAAATTGCTTATTTATAGGTTTTTCATTTGAAAGTAGAATACTTCCTGGGATTCTTAGGTTACAATTGTAATTCACTTTCTAATAACTATGACTAATCACAGCTTTGAAATACTGATTTTTGGATTTATTATTCTAAGTTGCTACAAGAGAGTTCTGACAATGCTTGCTGAATTTTACTCTTGACTAGCTAAAGTGGGATTTTTTGTTTTAGAACTCGAGAACTTTTGGAACTTGGCCTGGACAATGAGGATTCAGAACATGAAAATGATGATGATACAAATCAAAGTTAGTATTTATATGGTTTGGGGAGAAAGGAAAATGGAGACTTACATACGCCCTGCATGCTTTAAGGATGTGTTTTTAGGATTAAAAATCTTATTATTAATAGATATTTTTAGAAATAATTTAGTTATTCAGTTTTGCATAGTAGAATTACAGTTCAAAAATAAAGGCAGTCAGAATCTCATAATGTTTTCTCATTTTTGCATAAGTACTGAGACATACAGTATGTCTTATTATGTTGCTTCACTAAAGAAAACTTGAGTGAATAAAGTGTATTAAGCATTTCCTTATGGACTGTTTTGAGCAAATACAGACTGACACATCATCATTTAGCAATATCATTTATCATTTACCACTTTCAGATATCTGGCTTTACAGTAGTAATGGAATATTGTTGTCTCCTACATCCTCACTTTTTTTTCCTTTTGGAAAGAAGTATATTTAGGGATGAGCATCTTACTATGCTCCTTCACTCTCATTCTTTCAAAAAATTAATTTTGCAGAGCATGATGGGAATAATGCCAGGTTTAAGTTCTGCTTGTTAATGCAAATGATTCTTCACTTAAAATATTGGAAAATTGACATTTCTGGTGGATTAAACTAGAAAACTTTGAAAATTCAATTTCCCAGACTCCACTATTCACAGTTTTATTTGTATTCCAAGGTCTTCCTATGTGATCAGCCTTCATATTCCTAATTCAGTCTCTAAGCCTTTAGGGGCATAGAGCTTAGTTGAGTATTAGTTAGAAATAATAATATGCTGGAAATAATAATATTAATTTGTCACCTGAGACAAATGTAACTATGAAAAGAAATAAAATCTTGATAGCAGTGCCTGCTGGTGATGCTTTTGCATGTTCAAACCACCCTCGGTTTTCTAAATAGAGAAGGAAATTATCTAGAAGAAATTTATGGCTAACAGAACTCCTTTTGTGGGGAAATGGTAAAAAAATGCAAGACGAAAAAGAACTTTGTATCAAAATCATTGATAGATAATTAAAATATTAATAATTATGTATTTTGAAGTATTCCAAAATTGAATGACTTCCTGATTCCCCCCCTTTACATTTCTGCTTTCCAGGTACTACACTTAACGACAAGGATGAGGACTCCCTTCCAGCTGAAACAGGCCAAAACCATCCATTCTTCCGGCGATCGGATTCTATGACATTCTTGGGCTGTATTCCACCTAATCCTTTTGAAGTTCCTCTGGCGGAGGCCATCCCTCTGGCAGACCAGCCTCATCTGTTGCAGGTAACATTGGCTAAGAACATGTATTTGATGTGTATGCTACTGTTCTGACCTTTTCAGATTGAGCGATCAGGAGCATATTGGGTACGTAAGTAGAGATCTGTCATTTCAGTAGTACTTTTGTTGAAACATTGAACCCCATTCTAATATTCTTAACAGCAGCATAAATCAAGCATACACAGATACCTCAGCAGCAGACCAGACAAACCAACATACAGCATATTAGTATTTTGTTTTTACATTTATATCCCTTTTGTATGAATGTAAGCAGAAAAGTTACATGTGTACGCAATCACATTTTTGGTGCTATCTCCAACATCTGCTTTCTTTTTGCAGACCACACACATTAACCCATCTGCACAAAGGCCAGCCTCTTTGCAAAATTCTTTAAAAGAAACATTAGCAGTTTATCTTCCAGGCAGTTAGGCAATGACATGAATTGAGGGAGATAGGTGGTGGGGAATGTCATAAGAGAGTCCCATTGCAACTTAGATGATACAGGGATTGGGCAAAGCCATATAGAGTATATTCCAGAATGGGTTTCATTGAGTGGTTTTTCCATCTAATTTAGTTCCCTACTTTCTGGGAAACATATAGACACAGGGAACTCAGATTACAATTGTATGTCTCACCTTACTTGTGGCTAATGAATGTCAGCCAGAATATATTATTAACTAGGGCTGTGAAGCTGGCTTCAAACTATAGTTTGAAACCCAGCTTGAATTTATCCTTAATATTGATTCTGATTTATGGCTCAACCATAAGAGTGAAGCAGTATATCACAGGAGAAATTTTTAAATAGAAATGAGATAGATATGTCAGTAACACCATCCCACCTCCTGGTTAAATGATCAGTGTGTTAATATTTTTCTCACTGTTAGTACAAAGATGCTTATTTGTGGATAATTTATTTTTCAGCCAAATGCCAGAAAAGAAGATTTGTTTGGTCGGCCAAGTCAAGGTCTCTATTCATCATCTGCCAATAGTGGGAAGTGTTTATTAGAAGTGACTATGGATAGAAACTGTCTTGAGGTATGAATTTGTTACATGTAATATATTATATAGCTCATAGCCTTCTTCCCTTCCCTTTCCTCTATTTCCTTTTACCATTCTGTCAGAAAGATCGGTGCAGCAGTGTGCGTGCTGTCCTCTGTTCTTCACTCTCTGTGAACTTCCTGGCATTTTGAGACCCTTGCCTTAGAAAATGAGAAGACAATTTTCTTTGTTCTTTATAATTGCTACTCTTATGCAGGGGCTGCCATGTTGTATTTGCCTTGTTGATTTTGATTCCTTTTCAAAAACAATTTCATTGAAGATTATAATTGCAATAGTAAAAACTAATACAAAGTAAAAGAATTAAGAATAAAAAAAGAAAAAGTACAAAGAAAAAATTTAGAGAATAGAAAGAAAAGAAAAATAAGAATATAATAAAAAGAATATATAAAGAAGTGACATCCAACCTTCATTACAAGCTAAACAGCTTTAATACACTTTCACCTCTTAATTTACAACTTATGATCACTTCATACCATGTCTCATCTCTTTATCTATAAACACATCCATAAAGCCGCCTCATTTGACTCCTGGTGTCATAAATCGTCTGTTAAGATTTGCCAGGGATAATAACACAATTTTTAATCTGGATAAAATAAACAAATTATTTATTCCTTCCTTGTTGATCCAAAGAATTCTAATAACTTTAAATTAGTTAATAAGAAATTTATGAATATCATTAGCAAAGAAAGCATGCAAGCCTAGTGTTCTTTTAAATCACTGATGGCGGTTTGAGCAACATATCTATATTTTCCCATCTTCCACAGCCAAAGACTACTCTCTCTTGCAGTCTCCTTGTGAGGAGCAACTTCTGGAACACTTGTGAGCTGAAAGAAAGTACTTTCCATCACACATTGGTTTCCATAGGTTCCAAAATGCTATTTTATAATGTGCCATTGCGATGATGTATGTTCAAGTTGCTGTCAACTCTTAGCAACCACATAGATAAGATTTTCTCCATGACGATTTGTCCCCAATCGGGCCTTTCAGATTGTCTTATCACCACTGCAACTTCTGGTTATCTGGTCATTCTCTTCTTTTCAATCCTTCCATTCCTTCCCAAAACTTCGTATCCACATACTGTGTTCAAAGTATGATAATTTAAGCCTGGTGATTTGTGCCTTGAGGGAGAACTCCAGGTTGATTTGATCAATGATACATTTGGACTTTTTTTCCCTTTTAAAACGAATTGCTGCTTAAGGTTATAGTCTTCACTTATCAGCCACTCTTTCACTGACTGAAGTTACAACAGCACTTAAAAAAGGAGATTTATGACTGGGCCTTGAAATGGTGGCTATTGCAATGTCCCAGCAATCAAAAGTGGTGATTTGTGTCCTTGGCAACTGGTATATATTTACATTGCAGTGTCTGAAAGTCACATGGTTTTCCATTTGTGATCTCTACAGCTGACTTTTGGCTAGCAAAATCAATGGGGAGACCATTCGAAAGTCAAAAGTTGTTGCAGAACTGTGCACTTAACCAATGCTAGTAGTGCTGAACTAGTAGTGCTGAAGTGACTTAACCAAAGCGGTCACGGTCACCTGACATTTCATTGTATGATTGTGTCACTTAATGATGGAATTGTTGGTCCTAATTGCAGTTGGTAAGTGAGGACTTTTAGGCAACTAAAATTTCTGATCCCACGGATTTCTTTGGAAATTCAGCATTCTGACTGAGTTGGACTTTCCAGAACCGTATTGAAAGTATATGGCATTATTTCGAAAGCACTTTAATGTCCTTTTCATTTAGGTTCTTCCAACCAAGATGTCCTATGCAGCCAATTTAAAAAATGTGATGAGCATGCAGTATCGGCAGAAGAAAGAAGAAGAACAAAATGTGCCATCAGAAGAATCAGAAGGTTCAAAGCCGGGGCCATCAGCACACGATCTTGCAGCACAACTGAAAAGCAGTTTACTGGCAGAGATTGGGCTAACTGAAAGCGAAGGACCTCCTCTAACGTCCTTCAGGTACCATTGTTTACAGAAGATATAAAGATGTGACTCTTGGTGGAGTTGTGAGAGTTCTCTGGCTGGGGAATTCTGGGAGTTTGAAAACTAAGTTAGATAGCAAAAAGGGAGAGGAACAAGTGCAATTTCCTGCTCAGGAGTGTCCCTATGCAATCCGGTAGTTTCAGGATTATTGGCTTCTGTCTGTGTCTGTTGGGGACTTGTAGATCCTACTGTCTTTACAGCATAGAGAAAAGGTCTGCATCATCCTGCAGAAGCACATAGTCTGGAATGAATTGAAATAGGTAAGCTGAAGTAAGGCATTTCTGAAGAAAAATAGACTTATCCTAGAGAATTCAAGACTTATGACGGAGAGTAAAAATATGAGAGTAGAGGAATCTTGAGATTATGAGAAGCATAGGATATGCATATTGTATATTTGTGGGAGTATGGAAAGAAAGGGAAAAATTATCTTTGAGAAAGAGAAGCAATATGCTTTATTATTAGCTGCCAACAGATAATCATCAATATGAAGCAGACTCCGTGCCTAGTTTGTAGGAGCTGTAGTGGCGCAGTGGTTAGAGTGCAGTACTGCATTCTACTTCTGTTAACAGTGCTGCCAGTAAGTTCAGCAGTTTGAGTCCCACTAGCTCAAGGTTGCCTCAGCCTTCCATCCTTCTGAGGTTGGTCAAATGAGGACCCAGATTGTTGGGGGCAATATGCTGATTTCTGTAAAACTGCTTAGAGAGGGATCTAAAGCACTGTGAAGCGGTATATAAGTCTAACTGCTATTGCTATTTGTTGTCTACATGATTAATCAGTTTTCTTCCTTTTTCAATAATAGTGCTAAGAATGCAATTGTTAGAATGGGCTTTGAAAGCAAAAGTTAAAAGAACTGGTTGGAATTTTCAACAAGAGACTGTCTACAGTTTGGGTTGGGTTCAATTTGGCAAGCCATTTTGAATTGCAGCTTAGTTTGCCATTGAATTGGGTGTCAGGAATAGTAATTTCTGGAGTATTATTCATTTTCTTGCTTAGGTTAAAATACTCCTTGATCTGGCTTGTAGGAAAATGTTTCATTTATCATGCTAGAAAGGCAAGAATTTGTTGGTATGTAAAAGTGTTTGCCTTCTAGATTTGTTTGTATATTTGTTTCACAGGCCACAGTGTAGCTTCATGGGAATGGTAATTTCTCATGATATGCTGCTTGGACGTTGGCGTCTTTCTCTAGAGTTATTTGGGAGAGTATTCATGGAAGATGTAGGAGCAGAACCTGGATCGGTATGTTTTCATTTTGTTAATTGAAGGGCCACTTGGTTGTATTGTGAGGGTTTTCTTCTATTAATCCATACATTATCTTTGTAGATCTTGACTGAATTAGGTGGTTTTGAAGTGAAGGAATCAAAATTCCGCAGAGAAATGGAAAAGCTGAGAAATCAGCAGTCTAGGGATTTAACATTAGAGGTAATGAAACTGACCTTTCTTATTTTAGTTTGATTTAAAAGATGGCATGTAGTGGAATATCCTGTTTTTCATTTCAGCATTTAGGATATAAAATTGATCTAATCAACAAAAATTGCCCCAAAGAAAGTGACGGAATAGATTTCAGAATAGGTAGACTCAAGGGAGGTAAAAGATTAAAGTCAGATTTCTGTGTGAGTTGATTAGCAGGATCAGTCATAATAGATTCTGCCACATTATGGAAAGTGGTATTGAATGGAGTCCACAGACATCTGTTTTTTTGAAGTAAGTAATCTGCATATGCACATGCATAGCCAGCATTAAAGCAAGTTAGTCCAAGAAAAATTGTTTTAAAAAAGAATTTACACATATATATACAGTGGGGCAAAATGTGAAAACAAATCCAGACAATCACATTGTCTGATTTGGAAAGAATTTATTTGCAAAGTATGGTGGAAAATAAGTATTTGGTCACCTACAAACAAGCAAGATTTCTGGCTCTCACAGACCTGTAACTTCTTCTTGAAGAGGCTCCTCTGTCCTCCACTCATTACCTGTATTACTGGCACCTGTTTGAACTTGTTATCAGTATAAAAGACACCTGCCCACAACCTCAAACAGTCACACTCCAAACTCCACTATGGTGAAGACCAAAGAGCTGTCGAAGGACACCAGAAACAAAATTGTAGACCTGCACCAGGCTGGGAAGACTGAATCTGCAATAGGCAAGCAGCTTGGTGTGAAGAAATCAACTGTGGGAGCAATAATTAGAAAATGGAAGACATACAAGACCACTGATAATCTCCCTCGATCTGGGGCTCCACGCAAGATCTCACCCCGTGGGGTCAAAATGATCACAAGAACGGTGAGCAAAAATCCCAGAACTACACGGGGGGACCTAGTGAATGACCTGCAGAGAGCTGGGGCCAAAATAACAAAGGCTCCCATCAATAACACACTACGCCACCAGGGACTCAGATCCTGCAGTGCCAGACGTGTCCCCCTGCTTAAGCCAGTATGTGTCCTGGCCCATCTGAAGTTTTCTAGCGAGCATTTGGATGATCCAGAAGAGGATTGGGAGAATGTCATATGGTCAGATGAAAACAAAGTAGAACTGTTTGGTAGAAACACAACTCATCGTGTTTGGAGGAGAGAGAATGCTGAGTTGCAACCAAAGAATACCATATCTACTGTGAAGCATGGGGGTGGCAACATCATGCTTTGAGGGTGTTTCTCTGCAAAAGGAACAGGACGACTGATCCGTGTACAGGAAAGAATGAATGGGGCCATGTGTCATGAGATTTTGAGTGCAAACCTCCTTCCATCAGCAAGGGCACTGAAGATGAAACGTGGCTGGGTCTTTCAGCATGACAACGATCCCAAACACACTGCCCGGGCAGCAAAGAAGTGGCTTCGTAAGAAGCATTTCAAGGTCCTGGAGTGGCCTAGTCAGTCTCCAGGTCTCAACCCCATAGAAAGTCTTTGGAGGGAGTTGAAAGTCTGTGTTGCCTAGCAAAAGCCCCAAAACATCACTGCTCTAGAGGAGATCTGCATGGAGGAATGGGCCAACATACCAGCAACAGTGTGTGCCAACCTTGGGAAGACTTACAGAAAACGTTTGACCTCTGTCATTGCCAACGAAGGATATATAACAAAGTATTGAGATGAACTTTTGATATTGACCAAATACTTGTTTTCCACCATACTTTGCAAATAAATTATTTCTAAATCAGACAATGTGATTGTCTGGATTTCCCCCCCACATTTTGTCTCTCATAAGTGAGGTATATCACTGTATATCAGAATCAGAATTTATTTTGCCAAGTGTGTCTAGACAAACAAGGAATTTGACTCTGGTGTACATGCTCTATACCAGTGGTTCCCAAAGTGGGATAGCCTAGGGGGGCACTAAGAGGTAAGGTGAGTGGCAGAGGGACGCTAAGAGGCAGGGGGCGCTTCCCAGAAGGCACAGGGGCACAAGCCTCCCTGCGCATAAGGAACATAAGGCGCAGCCTGAAGGCCAGCTTTGGAGCGCTGTACTTGCTTCCGCCGTGCTGCCCCCGCCGCCACTAGTTCGGCAAAGCAGCACACCTTTCGTGCTGTGCCTTATGCTCCTTATGCGCTGGGAGGCTTGTGCCCACCCTGTCTTCTGGCCAGCACCCGGCTCTTGCCTCCAACGGTGGAGGGGCGGCAAGCAGGGTCGTCCCAAGTCCCTCCATTCCTGTACTCCTAGGCCTGGGACTGGGCAAGGGCGGAAGTCCACTGAGTGAGTATGTGTGTGTGTGTGTGAGAGGAAGAGTGGGGGCGAGAGAGAGAGAGAGAGAGACGGAGACAGAGAGAGGTTTCCCAGGTTTCTCTGTGTGTCTCTTTCTGTGTGTGTGTGTGTGTCTTTGTGTGTGTGTGTCTTTGTGTGTGTGTGTCTCATTTTCTCTATCTCTGTGAATCTGTCTCTCTGCCTCTTTCTCATTCTCACTGTGTATGTGTGTGTGTCTCACCCTAATCCCC
>JANHFO010010064.1:211794-226356 GCA_032468095.1 Pareas carinatus | reverse complement strand
CGGCAGCGTCCAGAGCCGACCCCCCCCCAGGATCCTCGGGCGCACCAGCATTGGCCCCCCAGCCCTGAAATTCGGCCGGTAGCCCCTGGTGAACTGCCCTCAAACGGCGGGCTCCCCAATCAGGGGTCGCCCGGCCCCCAAGGGCCACCCAGAGAGCAGGTTTCAGGCGTGGGAGGCAGAGCTAGCTCTCCCACATCCTGTTGCCTTTAGGACTGGAAGTCGAATCGCTCCATTCTTTGTTAAAGTCAAATTTAAACATTGTCTTTTAATTGTAATCTTAATTTTCTGCCAGTTCCCTCTAGTATTCAATGTTCAAAGCTCCATTCTATCATACTTTTCCCCCAACGAATCCAAATGAGGACAGTTTCCCATAGTAAGAATTTTTATAATTCATTACAAATTTATATTTATATTTATAAGTCCATTTTCAACTTTTCAAAAGCACCACTCAAAACACCCCTTTACAGTTTATTATTTTACAAAGTTCTTAAAATTGTAATTAAAACTTCCTCTAAGGAAAAGGAAATGTAAATGAAGCATTAATGGGAATGCAATAAAAAATTGCTACTCCAGAGGGTCTTAATATTTCTAAAATATTAATAATAATTCCAAAGCTGATTAAGAAATGAGGCTTGGTTAAGCTCTTTGTCCATTAAGGTTATGAACTCAGATGAGAAACCTCAGCTCCCAGCCACTAGATTCATTAGCTGACCACACAATCTTGGTTCCTGACGTCTACTCAGCATTTCAACATATAATGGTTTAATTTGGGTCAAGTAACTGCTGCTTAATATTAAGACAGTCCAGATTCTTTCTACTAGATAATTGTCAGATTCATCAAGGAACACTTAAATTTGTAGCCTTTAACTCATGTTTGAAAACTGTCAATGTCAGGATTTCTTCCCACTGTAATTTCTGTACTGTACCATATTTATCTTTGAGCAATATGAAGCATATTAAATATAATTTAACAAATTCTAGTTCAAACACTTGGAAAGCTGAGTAAATGTTTATGCTCACTACTGTCATTACCAGTATGATTCTGCTTTTAAAAAATTGTACCCTAATAACTAGATTCCAGCATAAATTAGTTAGGTGTATTGGGTTTACCTGGTTAACAATAATAATTATGCTTTTTTCTTATGAAGTGTCTTAGGTGGAGACAGAAGAAACTGAATAAAAATTAATTATAGCTAATGTTTTAACGAGGTTCTTCCCTAGAGAGTGATAAACTAGTAGTTATGTTCTGAAAAATGGACTGGTTTTGAAAATAGATAGATATCCTATGCTTTCTGACCTTTGATAGTGGATAATCCATTTGTAACCCAGTTTATATTATAAAACCCTGAACAAAATACTATATATCCAGGATTGTTGATTCTTTACCATATTACCCTAAATAGGACTTTTGAAACCATCACTGAAAATTGATAGCTGAATAATGGAAAAGGAATTCTCGGTGCCATTCTTAAATCTAAGTGATTTGTTCTTCAACATTAGAAAGATAAATGTCTGGCCCCAGTTACTTGGGGGGATTCAAATCTTGACATTACTTGAGTGCCATGAATTAGGCATAAGAGATAGATTGTCATAAAATATGCCTGTTCTTTATTTAAACTGTTGTGTAAAACTGTATAAACATACATGAATGAAATCCCTAAATGTCCTCTGAAAACTGAACAGCTCCATTAATTGCCTGTGTCAGTTCAGTAAATAATCCATCCTCCCGGTGAAAGTTGGTGACACCAATCAGCTCAATTGTAATCAGTGATCTGTAAAAAGTGATCTGACCATGACAAGGGAGATATGGTAATATATTCTCAGTCCCTAGAAGCAGACAAGAGCAAGAAACAGGCAAGGCAAAGATACCAAGCTACTCTTTATTGTATAATGATAGAATTACATAGTTTTGAAACAGTGTCCAAATTTGACTCTATTCCATCTGATACTAAGCTCAATATTTTGAGTTTCTTTATTACACTCTTCACTTTTTCATGACTATTTAACCTTTTCACAAAGTTTATTATAACACTTGTTCATTTCTGTCTTATCCTCATGGTTAGCTCTACATTCCTTAACATGTCCCCTACCTTAAGATCTGCCCTGAAAAAAAACAACTGTAATATGTGGTTTCCTATGAGGATTTAGTCTGACCACTTCATTTTTGACATTGCACCTCTCAAGACTGTTCCATGTGTGTCAATACTGAAGCTATATGGTGATCAAGGTGATCAGGCAGCATATCTTAAGACATATTTTAAAGTTGAGAAACACTGATGTAAACAATATTTTCAATCGAGTATTAAAAAAAAAAAGTTCATCGCTTTTTCTAAAAAGACAAGAAAATACTTTAGGAATAGAAGACAATTCTAAAACAAATTGGATTAAAACTTTACCAAAATCAAATCCAATTTTATTTTTGTTTGTGGCATCTTTCATAACCAAGAGAAAAACATTTCATTCTTCCCAACCTATTTTCCAGTCACCAGGCACAGTAAATAACATAGCACAGAATATATTGCTGAACAACATACATTGATGGACTAACAGTCATTTTTATAGAGTAGTTTACATTTACAAGTAGAAATATCACAGAGGTCACAGCCCTGGTTCTTGTCATCCTGCAACTGAACAGAATTGAACACACACAGTGAGACACTTAGGTGGCCAGCTGGCATGGAGGTAACTGCAAAATATCATTTGCCCACCCATGTTGAGAGACCTTTAAAAATAATAAAAGGATACAACAGTAGTTTTGCAAGAAGACCTGACTCCAAATAATTAGCACAGTAGATAAGTCTCTGCAGTAAGCAGAGACAGTTGAAATGCTATCAATTTGTTAAACTTTTTGATAAACTTTTTGTGTTCTTGGGAAATAGAATATTCCTCAACAAAACCAACAAACCTGTTTACAAACAGTAATTTTCGTATTAGGGAGAAAAATGAGAGTAAATTGCTGGTTTGAACAGTAAGGTTATTCTTTAATATTCAGTAAGTTTAGTCTGTTTCTAAATCATCTTTTGGTATTCTATGCACTTAATGATGGACTTTATGATAATAACATGATTGAATTTATATGACTGCTAGCAAGTAGTGCTGACATGGAGTTATCTTTTGTGTGGTCCATCACTTGCACATAGAAACTGAGAACTGGTTAAAATGTTTGTCTATCCACCCATCCAACCCACCCTACTATTTGGCTAAAACATTGGTTCAAGTTCAGGTCATGTCCTGTTCCCGATCTCAGTCTTTCCTTAATCTTTCATTGCTTCAGTTCAGTCCATTTAACTACCTTTACTGTGAAGATCATTCATCTGGCTTGCTATTCTGATCACATAATCCTTTTCCTAAAATCCTGCCCTGGTCTGAATCCGGAACAAAGTTTCACATTTCTCTTGTATATGAAATAAGTGCAAATGCAAGCTCTAACTTATACCACATTCCAAAATGATATATAGTTTAATTATTTTATGCAAGTGGGGAAATTTGAATGAGGGAAAGTTCAAAATCACTCTTTGCTTACACTTTGGTTGTCCATGGTCTAGAAGCTAGACAATTTGATATGGATTTTATACATTTGGGGAGGGGTGACAGAAATATATGCATTATATCTATTTCTAATAGCTTAAATTTCTGTTCTGTAACATTTCCTTACATAGGAATTTTTTTAGCTACATTTTCCCATTTAGTAAAATTCCTTGTGATTTCATGATTCCTTGAGTATCACAAATGAAAATAAATGGTGCAAGACCAGAACAATCTGATCAAAATTTTACTTAGATATTTATTTTTACCCATTAGACTTCTTTGTTGCTTTTCTCTGCACTATTTCTAGCATCTCAGCATGTTTTTTGTATCATAGTGATCGGAATTGGACATAATATTTCAAGTGTAGTCTCACCAAGGCAGTATATAGTGGTACCAATACTACACGTACATCATCTGTTGATGTGGTTTTCATTGAAATTCTGGCTGTTGTTGTTGTTATTGTTGTTGCTCTGTGCTAAGTCATTTTCAACTTGCTTCAACCCCATGAACCATAGAATACCAGTCTCTCTTGTGCTTTATTCTCCCAGAGTTTGCTGAAATTTATGTCCATTGCATCGGTGACACTATCTAACAATCTCACCCTCTAGTGTCCCTTTCTCCTTTTGTCTTCAATTTTTTAAAACATCAGGATCTTTTCCAGTGAGTCTTTTCTTCTCATTAAGTAATCAAATTGACTTTTTATATTTATATGTCAGTATATATTATTATATATAATAATCTTAAGTAATATTTGTCAAAAACGATTCATTGATCATTCATTTCTCCCTCACTTATGTCTGACTCATCGCTATATCTCAAAAACCATAAAAGCTATGCTATTGAAAATTCATATATATCTTTGGTCCCCATCTAGGAGCAAACTACAACAAAAATTTCTCAAAAAAAATATTTTTAAAGGGGTTATTTAACATTTAGTGAAAGGGGGAGGAGCCAAGCTGCTCTGGCCCAACCGTCAACAACTACACACATTAACTAAATTTTACAAATTATCATCTACGTCTCCTGATTACATATATCTCTTCCACAGATAAAGACACACTGCAGCCAGATCATTAAACAGCCACAGACAAACAACACCACTACATTTTAAGAAATAATGCAATGACTATGTATTACAACTTATTAACATGCCAAATTACACAAAACCCGTAGCAGAGCACGGGTACAAAAAGCTAGTATATACTATTTTATAATATATACTGTATATTTCTTTCTATATCTGATGCAAATAAAAAGACTTGTGTAATAAAAAAGCATACTATTAGTAAATATGTGTTATTACACATTTTCTGTGTGAATAACAAATAACATTTTTTTTAAAAAAATAGAGACCTATGCTCATAGGCTTCTAAGTTGTAAACTAGTATTTATTTCTAACACCATTTTTCTTTATGATCAATGCAGTTAAGTAAATGAACCGCAAAACTATGTGTTACTTGTCAATATAACACATAGCCTGCAAATAATAGCTTATCAATATTCCATGGAACATATGAATTAGATATTAAAAGTTTTCTTTAATATTTATGTTAAAAGTAGTTAAACATATGTGAATATTATAATTAGATTACTTTCAAACTAGAATTATATGCTTCATAAGTGATTTCTCTGATTTTTTTTAGAAAATACATAGTCTAAAACATTAAAGATTTATTTAAGAGCTATGAAATATCGATATTGCACGTGTGGATCATAGAAAATACAGTGTTTTGAAAACTTAAAATCATGAATCCATTATGCTTGTATAGCATTAAAAATAAAAGGCTTCTCTACTAATATTTCATAAGTCAGTTTCTAAAGTTGAACCTCAACAATAAATAGCATTCCATGTGTATATAAAAGCTGTAAGGTAATAGAGGAAATTGTATCCAAATGACTTAACTTGCAATTTAAAATTGAACAAGCAAGGTTAAAAAAAATAATCCAATGCAATCAAAACTTTTTTTTCTCTGTCTTTCTGTGTAGAGTAGAATGACATACCATTAAGTAATGGATAAGACCTTTTTTCAGTCCATTTCATGCTGTGAGGTCCCAACGAAATCTTCCCATTACTTTGGGGATAATAAGAAGTACTGATAAGTTGAATGCAGAAAGGCTGGAAAATGTTGAGATGCAATGAACCACAACATGCTATGGATTAAGAGTAATAACTTCACAAGACTGGAAAAACTATGTAAAAGTCTGCTGCAACATGTTGACAGCCTTAAATTTGCACACAAGCAGATCGTGCCTTGTTAAAGTGTTCTACATCTAAGTCAGTATTAGTTCAATAAAACTGAGCATAGATGATCTGTTTATTATGAAATAATAGATCATGTACAGTGGCTTCAGACAGCAATATGTGTAATATGTTCACATGAAGCGTGAATTATTTGTGTCTGTTTGTTGAATTGAGCAATACTTTAGTCTTGTGAGTAAAGCATTTGATGAAAAACAAGGCGACTATCTTCTAATGAAAACCGGATGAACATATACCAGCACCAATGAGACTAATCTCCAATCTGGTAACAGGACATACAATAAACAATCATCTATCTTAATATTTTCCCAGAAATGTGTTGAAGAACAAAATCAAATGTTTCTCATTTTCAACAGAGATGAATAAATAGTAAAATAGTAATTTTATATGACTACATCATGTATATAAACGTACATGTGGATGTTATGACAAACAAAATTAGATGTTCTGTAGTCAACACACATCTTCTAGATATCTCTTCAGATGCTTCTCTAGAAATTCCTCCAGATGTCAGCTCAGAGGTGGATGAACCAGTATTAGGCAACTTTGGAGGGGAGTTGGTCAATGGCTCAGAGCAGCCATTTGTGAGGGATTTGGCTGAAGTGCAGCTGCAGCAGGACAACCCTGAGGTTTCAGATGGGAAAAGCATGCAGCTGCAGCCAGTCAGTGATGAGAAAGAGAAACTGCCTTCTGCACCTAATCCAAAAACAGATAGGGCAGAGGAAAGGCAGGACCAGAGAAGGTCAGTTAGTTTAGTTGTTAGGAGAAAACGTCACCCTTCTCAATGGGTTGCACCAGAAGCTAACTATTTATACAAACAGATGGAGGCAACATGTTCATTTCTTAGCTGTGTATTTTATGGGCATTGTGATTCTTGCCTTGCTTTGGATTGACCCCATGCCTTGACTTGCATTGTGCCTGGTGAACTCTGGACTCTTCTTGCCTTAAGAAGTCTCTTGTATTTTGGATTTAATTTTGCCCAGTGGGTTTATTTTGATTGATAAATTTCAAATGCCTTGTGAACTCATTGGCCTTTGCTCTGTGGACTAGCATTGATCTGCTTGTGGCTGGACTTAATTGGGACAGTTCTGGGTTTCTGGTGAAGGAAATTTCTGGTGAATATTAATAAACCTACTAAACCATAGTTATGTATGTGCATATGTGAGTGGGACAGCATACCCAGTATCACATCTGTGATACCTCCATTCTGAAGAATAAAGTAAATAACTGTCATATGCAATAGACTCGGCAATTCTGTTTCAAGATTGCACCAAATTTCAATCAAACTTTATGCATTTGAGTAATAAGTCAGACAATTTTTTCTGTTTCTTAATCAAAACATTTTTCAGTTTTTGAAAATTCAGAATTAACTGCTGCAGAACAGTGCTAAACAACTGATTTTTTGTCAGCAGATCTAGTCTCAAATATTTACAGAATTAAGAATAAATTTCATAGTCATAGGTAATTAGAAAAGAAAGCAATAAATTCAGTTTCTTAGGAGTTCAGTCTTGCAAAATAGTTTGTATCTTATTTGGATAATATTTAAGTTCTTCAGGTAACAAAAATGTCAAGACCAAAGTGACAGTTGCCTTTGTTTATGTGTTCTTTATGAAATCCGTAAAATAACTAAGATCACCAAAGCCCTTAACGCTTGTTGCATAATCAAAATCCATATATTAGATAACCAGATGGATAATGTTGTCTCAAGTGTCTTCCGCCAAATTAAACTTTCAGGGTCTGTAAAGATCATGTAAACCATGGCATATAGTTATCAAATAGTGAGAATTTTGGTGCCATTTTATTTACCTAAAATCTTTGATGGCACATTCTTTATCAAAAATCTACAACTTGGACAGCAAAATATTATCTATTACAATTGTATATTTGATATGTTATAAGCCTTCCAAAGTATTTTTTTAGAATGAGGGTGTATAATAAATGTAATATATTATGATAATGGTACAGAACTGTATTCCATCAGCACAACTATTTGCCAACTTCACAATGACAAAAAAGCATATTTTATTGTACAAGAGATTGAAGAAGTCTCTGCTTTAGGAACAAGAGCGATAAACTGAATTTTAAAGAAAGAAAACAGTTGCTAATATAAATCTTGGTTTAAAAAAAACTGGAATTTTTTTGCTTTGAGTGATGTTGCAGTGCCTACTAGCTTACATACTCCGAAACATATTCTATTTAAGAAACCAGACTATTTATTCCCTGTTTGCAAGAAATTAGCATCTTGGGCATATCTGAGTAAGTAGCGTCTTGCTTCTATTGGAAAACCAGGCACCTGATGGTCTGCTTATCAGATTTTTGGAAACTCCTGAGGTATCTTTCAAAAACTCTATAGATACAACTGGTGATTACTGTACTTTTACCATAAATCAGAAATCTCTGAAGAGGTACTAGATAGCAATCAGGCTCAGCTGGTTCAGAAAATGATCTAATCCCGTGTCAGAATACAGCTTCACGGAACAAAATAAAATCCATCTATGAACCAGAATTTATCCGGGACAAAATTATCTGGTTATCATGAAGGCCTGAATTCCCAGCCTCTTCCAATATAGTTCCAGGTCACTCAAAAGCAAAAGACAAGGAGACTCCAACACCAGTTCCAAAAACAGATTAAGAAATTTGGGACTAATTGAGAGGCATAATAACCAATACAACAAAAGAATATGCAATTTGTTTGTACACCCAACATAACATAAATATATTCACACTTTGTCACCTTTATGACAGGATCCTGATCACAAATATGAAGATCAAAATCAACAGCCTCTTGCCTGAACCATCAGAAACGCTGGTTTTCAAGGTTTTTCCTGTCAAATCAAGTATTAGTAATACACACCAGGCTTGCCTGCTTATCCACAACTAAGTTATGGTTAATTGTAGTTTTATTGCAAACAGACCTAGTGTTTTCCAGCAGCAATTTGACAACAAGGTCACCATATAATTTCACCATATACTGTAATTTTGCATGTACTATTACACATTTGGAAAACATTCTCTCATGACTGATTTTTTTGTTATTATTGTTTTAAAAGTTTGATACAAAGGTCATGCATTCTTAGCCAGTGACAAATTGCACTGAGTTACTAATTACCCATTAGTAATTTGTAAACACAAATCTCTAATGGGTATGTTAAATTTTTCCAATATATACTGAGAAACTCACATAGCTGCATATTTGCTTATTTCTGTAAAGATTGAAATTGAATTCTTAATTTTTTACAGTATCATATTGATTTACTTCTCTGACTAGTAAAACAACCAAGCTTAATAGCACTGACTTTATGAAAGTAGGTGCTATTGTTTTTAGTTTTGCTTCAAAGAAAGCACACCTCTATATGCATTTCACATTGGAGTCTAAATTTCTGATATCTTTTCTTACTATAGATACTATGATATTACTGGTAAAATGAAAACAGGATCATACAAGTGTTCCTACATGGAGTACATGACACATGACACTATTCTCCCTTATGGTTTCAGATCACATATGCTAACCCAGATGGAGGCCTGCTTAGAATAAACTAGAAGTACAAATTTATCTGTAGTAACACCAGCTTTGTGTTATTCAAAACTATTGCATTGCAATTTTAGACTTGAAACTAGGAAGTTTAATTATCTGTGATTGTTATCAATCTATGACATAATGCAGTTTGATGCTTTAGAATATTATTGATGTCTTGGATTTAACTAGCTAATCAGGAGCAAGCAGAATAGAAAGGTGAGCTGTGCTCTCAGAATTTCTCATTCACTTATAACCTTGTATGCCACCAATCTGTAATTAAATTTTGTTTTGCTACTATGAATTGCAACAATCCTTAAAATACACATCTGTTGTGTCTCCTTGGCTGGGCATTCTCGGTTTCAAATAAATAAATATTAACGTATCGTATGAAACTTATTTCACCTTAGTCAGTCTTGTTGTATAATTAGCACACCATTTAGAAACATTTCTACTTATATAAAATTCTAATAATCAACTAAGATAAACTGAAAGCAGTAAAGTGTTTCAGTACTTTGTCAACAGTAAATTGAAATTCCAGGTACAGCAAAGTGCAATTTCATAAAATATAGTGCAATTTTAAAAATTTGTTTTTGCTTTTTACCCTAATTAGCCTGTTTGAATCTATTACATATTACGATCTTGACTTTAATTAGCATTCTCTTTCATTGGCTACTGAACAGAATATTTTAATTATTCTGTTGTATTTTATCATATTTCAGTATTGTAATTATTCTTTCGTACTTTATCACTACAATTGATTCATGAAATGAGGTATCTGGATTTGATCTGACACCATTAAGGGTACCAAAGAACTTTGGTCAAAGAACTGATTTCTCATTTGAAATTAGATAGCTATTAAGTAATGTGTAATTTCTAAAGATGTCAATTTGACTCACTGATATGAAAAATGTATCTTTACATAAAGTTTAGTTAAATTATTTTAGGTAAATGTCTGTGTCATTAATTAAATATTTTATCCAATGTAAAGCTTACAAATTTGGCAGAAAAAAAACCCATTAAAATATTTACCTGCTTTTTCATGCAAAGTTCATCATTGTATGCACTTTTCTATTATGCATACTTGTCCTAAAATACGTTTTGTTTCAATCACCTTTCCATATGAAATTACAGTTATGTGCAGTTGTTATTCTCATATATACAGTATATGAGACTAATAATAATATATAGTATTTAATTATGCATTATATATATTACATATTGAATTATATATTGAATATATTTTGGAGTTTTGAAGTATAATGTAACATTCTAAAATGTTACAAGCCAGGGGTGCTCTGACAGCATTTCTCTGCTCAACAGAAGAAAAAGGTTGAACCTAATAGCAATTGAAGTATAATAGGCAGAATTGGGATTAAAAAATCTTGGGTTCAAATTTGTCAGCCACAAAATTTATTGAATAAGCTGCTTATTCTTCAGTGTAATTGTCACCAAATTGATGAAGGTTGGCAATGAATATTAAGTGAACAATATGTGAAATATAAAGTAGCACTTGTTATACTTTTTTGCATGTGTAATTTCATAGCCACAGATTATCAGGACTTTCTCATACATACAGTAGTACAGAAGATTATATGTATGAATAAATTCATTTAGGCATACATTTATTAAGCAAAAGATAAATTTGATTGTAAAATCTTTCATTTTATAATCAAAGCAAAGAAGTCCTGTGATAACTTACTTCAGCCTTACATTTTGTTCAGGTCAATCATATACACATATTCCCAAGTGTTTTTATCTCTGTGTCCACAAGAGCTTAATGTCAAGAAAATATTCGTTTTAAATTCTAGCCTCGAGCTTCTAAAGGATTTTCGGCTGTTTTGATCACTAGGAAAAATGTTTTCTGTAATTAATTTTAATGAAATCTGCACATTTCACATATTCAAGACAAGGAGAGTGCAGCTTGATATGTAAACATATCATGTCTTCTGCTACATATACTGTAAAGTACAATACTGTACATCTTGCTCAACCATTATGGAAAAGCTAAAGAGAATCTAAAAACATGTTCCTGTAGGAAAAAGAATTTGATGCTATGAGAAAGTAGGAAAGGAACAAAAAATAATTCCAGTATTCTGTTCTAAGAATTGAGTTAGTGTATTGTACTTAAAAATACTTCAATTAATAACTTTGTGAAGTTTGTGAAAGTATATGAAAATGTTTCTTAACTCTACTCAAAGAATACAAATTAAGCATCTTTCAATTATATGTACAGACTAACAATTTATAAATTTCGAATTATAAATTGCATATTAAACAGTTGCAAAGTTTCTTGCTATCTAAACTTATTTATTGATTGCATTAAATGGATTTTAATAGTTTACAGTTTGAAATAATCAAAGCAATACAATTTGGTCAGCTATCTTCGAAATCTAATTATTCATAACTTAATGAAAGGTTTTAACCAACACGAACTATATAGGTGGATTCAAGGTAAAATATTCCTTTTAAACTTCAAATAAATGTTCAGCCTCTGTGGCAAAAGGATAAGAAAATGCATTATTATTAATCTGGGCAGTGCCTAGGTTCCAGTATTTTCTCATTGTCATGAAATATTTTTAAAGAAATGTAACATAAAAAAACACTACTATAAACAGACATAATGAAAAATAGCAGGCATATATAAATGAAGAGCCATAATGATGGCTTAGTGCCAAACATGTCTATGAGTTTCTCCCACAAAGGAAATTGCTGTCCTCGGTTTAGGGTTATTATTGTATATATTTTACAGGGAGAATGCATATAAACAAACCTAAACTGAAAACAAGCCACACACATTTTTCAATAGTTGATTCATTACATGAGATATTCTATTAAAATAGTCTTCATATTTCTTTCCTTTTCTTCAGGAAAGATGTAACTTTAATGTTCAAAGAGAAAAAGTATGACCAGGACAAATGTAACACATGTGCCAATGACAGCATTCATAATTTCATGAAGTTTGAAAACTGCCTAACTTAATTTTAAGAAAAGAATGCAACATTCTATAGCATATTCTGAAATATATTTTAAATAATCTTCTTATATATGTCATGTCATTATTTCTCCCATGTTTAAAAGTTATAATCTAATTTTGATATAGGAATTGGCACCCAAGATATATCTATGCACATGCTTACTAGTCACAGCTGCCACCAGCTCCTCAAGCATGAGTCACGAATCCAATTCACTATTTAGTGCATTGTTCCCATATAACTTTATTTCATTAACATTTTTTCCTGCTAGCTGCTATATTTGCATGTCTGTGTCACTGAAATGGATTGCTCCAATCGCCTAAATTTGTTTAAACTCAGTTTGCAACATCACTTTCTGGTTCTGAATGGAAACTTATCCAACTTATACCAGTAAGATCCCACAGAGTTGGTCTCGTACAGGTTCCGTCAGCTAAATAATGCCGACTGGTGGGCCCGCGGGGGAGGGCCTTCTCTGTGGCTTCCCCAGCTCTCTGGAACCAATTACTGCCAGAGATCTGGACTATCCCCACCCTATTGGCCTTCCGAAAAACTCTGAAGATCTGACTTTTTCGGCAGGCTTGGGGCCATAGCTGATGGCATCTTGCTTGGTGATCTGTCGAGATCCGGCTATGAATGGTGTGTGAAAGCATTTTAATGTTTTTACATGTTTTTAAATGTTTTTTTAATTTGAATGTTTTATGTATTGTAAGCTGCCCTGAGTCCTTGGAGAGGGGCTGCATACAAATAAAAATAAAGTAAAGTAAAGTAATTTCCAGAATGTACTATCCATATTTGACAACAAGTCCGATGAACATCTCCTGTCCCTCATCCACCTTTAAAAAAAAGGCACACACATTACAGACGAAATATTTCCGTCACAAATTAAAAACAGTCACTCATCCTGAAACAAACCAGTTTCAATGTTCAGGGGAAAAGATGAAAAAGTAATCACCAAGGGAAGAAATCATTGTGCAAAATGCTGCCATCAGCTATTTTTGGAAACTATCAATCACAGTTCTTACTGAAGTGTTGATACATCTGTTGAACTACTTGGCATTGGCACATTGGTGATAAAATCATACACCTTTCACCACTCATTTGTACATCTTGAGACAAATTAGCCACTGAAGAAAGAAAGTCAAGTCATTCACAACTTAGAAGGAAATATAAAACTGTAAATATTAGTATACTTCTCTTTCAGAACTGTTAATATTTCTCTACTTGCATAAATGCAAGAGCCATAGACTCATGGATTATTTTTTATTCCTTCTCCATGTTTTATGAGTGCCACCCAAGCAGCTTCAAGTTTCCATATGGGAAAAAGAGAATGAATCCTTCTGCTTTTAATATGGACAATGTGGGGATTCTACCAAATCTAAACGATATTAAAATTCCAGAAAATAGTTATTGCTCTCATTTGACTTTCTAATGTTACTCATTGTAATATTAATAGTATCGCTGTGCTGAAAAGTCATATATAGCTCAAAAGGGTCTTTTGAGTAAGCCTGCAAGATTTTTTTTTGTCTACTGGTTTTTACATGGAAGGCAATAAGACCTTAGTGGGAAATCATTCATACATACTATATACTGCATAGAAATCAGCAAGATTCAAGCTTAATGTAAGGGAAAAAAATATAAATAGGAGCAGTGCTTATTCCTAATTTCATGCAAAAGAGAACAGATTTGTATATGTGCGTCTGTGTGAAATAGCTAAGTAGCTGTAACTATATCATCCTGAATATGCCTAATATCTAAAACGGAGTGTCAGGCCCAATTTCAATGTGGGCCCCTGCCACAGTGGCTGCTATGGGCCATCCTCCCCTTCCCCCCATCGGCCCCCTGGAAATCCCCAACCTCCCCCAACTCCGGTGAGCTACAGCAAAAAACATATCAAAAACCTTTTATGCAACAAAAATAGTATTTTACAGGAAAATGGCAGATTTAATTGTCCTTTATTTTTTCTATTTTCCTAGCTTTGTTTAAGTTTTCTTCTAAACAAAGGGAAAATGAATCAAATCCAAGTAGTTAGTTGATAAAGAATAATTGCAAGAAGGCTTTTCAAGTGGTGGATGCCTTTTATGTAACAGGTCATTAAAAAGATGCTTCCATAATTCTCTTTATCTGGGTTTCTCCTAGTATTTGGAATTCCAAGTGAGCATTTTATAAGAACTGCAAGATGAAAAAATATAGTTTGACAGAACTTTCAGTTAATTTGTGCAGTCTTCCTTCCCTTCCCTTCCCTTCCCTTCCCTTCCCTTCCCTTCCCTTCCCTTTCCTTCCTT